>CAUYRT010033481.1:0-193950 GCA_963574885.1 Lepilemur ruficaudatus | reverse complement strand
TATATATTTTTAGTTGGTCAATTAATTTCTTTCTATTTTTAGTAGAGACGGGGACTCGCTCTTGCTCAAGCTGGTTTCAAACTCCTGACCTTGAGTGATCCTCCCACCTCGGCCTTCCAGAGTGCTAAGATTACAGGCGTGAGCCACCACACCCAGCCCCAAAACTATTCTTATGGACATTAAATGCTGCCATCATAAACTACTTACAACTAAAACATCAAAAACATTGAAAAAAAAACATGAAGGTGTGATATTGAGGCTGACAGTCGTCATGATGATCATAATTTAGCCTTGATACTTGTAAATGTGTATTTGTTCTTGAATTCAGTGTACTGAAACTAGCATTCAAGCTGGATCTTTTCAAGTTGTGTTTTAGAAGAGTCAGTGAGAGTTCAATGAGTAAGTGAATGCTGTACTTGTTATACTTTTTGTAGTTAGCAAATTGCATTTTCTTTAATAGGAGCAGTAAAGTGATTTATCATAATTATTATCACTTAAGAATAAGAAATAAAATTGGCATTTATTAATTTAAAAATATATGTATATATTACTTTATATCATTGCATCTAACATGCAATTAATTATAGGAAGCACTGTCTCATACACCACTAAGACCAAAAATGCTTCCAATTAAACCATGACACAATGCTTTTTTATCATGTAGAATTTTTTATACTTATTAGAAGAGCTCTTTTAGATTTCTTCATGTATATATTTTATTGTATATTACTCTTATGTATATATAAAAGGGAATATATCAGCAAAATAAATAAATCAGTAAAGGTATTTCCAAACTATTTTGCATTTAGAGGTTATTCTTCTAAATCGAATTTTGTTTGAGTATCATTGATGTCTATGACTTTCCACATGAGATTCTCCTTTGCAACGTCAAGGCTGGTATGACCCTGACCCACATGCCAACTTTTACATAAATAAAGTAAATATTCATGCTGACTTTCTGTATCTTACCATAAAGTTTCCTGGGAGGGTTTTCAGACCAATTTCATGCAGGTAATTACAACTGTTTCATGACTGCAACCTAGCAGACAGCAATTTGTAAGATGTCTCTCATCATTAGAAGAACCTGACTTCAGAGAGGTTAAACTTTTAAAAAAGTGCATCTTAAAATTAATGAAACGTGGAAAATGCATTTTCTTATTTGATATAATCATCACATTTAAGAAATACATCAAGATTGGTCCCAAAGTGATTTTTTATAACTACCTAATAAATGCCTAAAAATAAAGGGATATAATGGAAATACTGAATGTTATATTGTAAATATAATCCTCTGCTTGAAAGAGTACCAAGTTTTTTAGTTCGTAAAATGTTTCGTGTTTCAATTGAGATATATTTCAAATGTCACATAATAATGGTACACTCACACGACTGCAAGCATTGCAAATAAAAGAACAAATTTGCTCCCAATATGTTGCCAGTAACCATTTTGTCCCAGAAGTAAAACAAGTAAGAAAAAAAGTTAGATATGCTCACATCCTGTAAAAAATACTTTTGATGCCAAAGGTTTATATTTGATTTGAATTTCAATCAATGTTATGTTAATTCTTGAACAACTTTTTAACATAAAACAAGCAGTGCATCTGGAAGTACTTTTCAATAGTGGGAATAGTTTAATTGTGGTTATGTTTTTACCTAAGAATTACCATTTTAAACTTCTATTCAGTATATTTAATAACCAATCTTCTGATCAAACCGTTTCTATAAATCTACTCTTAGGTTGCTTTAAAAGACTTGTAAATGCTAATACAAATGCAAACACACCCCTTTGATATACATTATAAATGTCAGAATCAACAAACTACTGCCCATACCCTGCATTTGTAAATAAAGTTTTACTGGAACATAGCCACACCCATTCATTTGCATAGTATCTATGGCTGCTTTCCCGATTCAAGAGCAGAGTTGGATAGTTGCAGTAGAGACTCTATGCCTCACAAAGCCAAAAGCATTTATTATCTGACCATTTATAGAAAAAATTTGCCAACCCCAGCTCTGGAGCAAGGTGATAGTTTTAGGTATTCCCTTTCCACCCTGCACACTATAACTAACCTTCAGACCAACTTGTTTTCCACTTTAATAATGAGAAAAATTAGACTGTCATTTAACAGCAATGTACTTGTAAGTACTACTTTCCCATCGGTTAATACTTAGAGGGAAAAAAAAAAAACCTTTAAGTGTTCCTTAGAGTAGAAGGGGAGCTTAACCTCAATAATTATAAAATTTTCTTGTGTTCATGCATTAAACTGAGGACTATCAGCACAATTTCCTTTGCAATTCAATTGACCACCCCCTGCCTCCCTGATGTTACAATTAAAATCCACTTGATATATTAAGTTACATTATTTTCAGGGAAGAATTCCAACACATGGCATTCTCAAATATCTAATACTATTTTTAAGTGGATAAACTGAGAAACAGAGACAGAAATTCCTAATGGAGCTTATTTTTATTTGCTTTGTCTTCCTTCCCTTATTCTGGATATATATCCTATACCCTTCACCCTGGGGTCATGGATATGTGTGTAACTTAGGCTGGGCCAGTTATCATGTCTCATCTCAATGTCCAGAATGATTGTTTCAAGAAAAGGGACATGTCCCCAAGCCGGGCAAATCACAGTACTTTCTTGGGTAATCCGGAGTTTGAGAAGAAAGTAGTCTTTTTCAATTTTTTTTTTATTTCAGAGCTGTAATTGAAGCTGAAAATTTCAATATCCATATTTCTAGCTGTGATTCCAGGTGGACCGGCGGGTGGGGGGGGGGAAACAGTCAAGTTAAAGGAGAAGCAGAGAAGAGGAAGAAGAAAGAATCTGGATAAGGACTGAGGTCCTTGATTCTAGACATTCCTAAAGACAGCTCCACTCCTGCGTTTCTTGTTTAGATAGAGGAGCCCAAAATGTCCTCCTTTTCCTTCAACGAGCTTAATCTGTGTTGCTTGCAACCAAGACCCCTTACGGGACCAGAAAATCTTCATGCAGGCAGCAAACAATACCAACTTTGCGCATGCGACACCTCTACATCTTAAAGGCAGTAATGGCAATGACGTCTGAGATGGTATTGCTGTTTTCTTGTAGAAGCTTTCCCTCCCTTCTCTTCTAGTGGTTTAAGATACAAAAAGAGTTTGAAAAAAAGAAGGAAAAGTATTAGCACACAGTTCTTAGCCCGGTTTCACAAGCAGTAATTTAATCTGCCATGTGCTCTTCAAAGCAGATTAACTCTAATCACACAGCCTTCCTCTCCATTTATTTTCCCTATCTTTCTGTCTCTGCTTTACTTCTCATAAAATCTTTATTTCTGAAAGTTTAAAAAGTAATTTATGTAAGATCTGCTATAAGCATTTAGCTTGAGTGTCAAGTATGTTTACATGTTGTTAGCTCTTAAGAAGAGTAAAAACCTTCTTCAGTGTTGGGTAAGGCAAAACTGTAAAGTGAGGCAAACGGTAATATACATAACCAAACTTTTATTTTAACTTGGCTGATCCTCCCCTGCTATGTGCATCTAATGTTTTGCCTCTGAGAATAGAACTTATTAGCAACTCAGAAGTAAAAAAGACAGGATATTTTTCAACAAGAACCTCTGCTTTGCCAAACACCCCAGAGTTTGTCTCCGGGGATTTGAAAAGAAAGGAAAGAATGAAGAACGGAAACCATAAAGCATGCAGTACAGCTATCATCTAATTACTGAATGAATGGGACAGTTGTTTTGTCTGATTGCACTAAGCTAGTTATCCGCTGCTAGCTTCATTGACAAAAAGGGAATCTACACAAATTATAGGGAAATTCAAGCACTAAAGGAATGTTTTGGTTCAGAGGTTTGCAATGACTATTGGCTTCAGTTTTTGGCAAAGTCTGTCTTTGCCGTATGAACTCAGCTGTGCTGGGTCAGCCTAAAGCGTTCCCAAAAGCCTAGAAGAGGACAGACTTCCGTGTCATCTGTATCCCATCAATAAATTAAAGTGATGTTCTCCAGCTCGTGTTTGTTTCTTGGCAAGCTAATCTACAATCAGAAAAAGAAAAGCCTTTCATTTGTGGAATCCAGCTAAAGGAAGAAAGCTTTTGCATGCGGATTCACTGGAGACCAAAATATTAAAAAGTGGAAGAGGAAAACCATATGTTGCAGTTCTTGTAAGCAAGCAGCTTAAAAGTTCTGGTTAAAGAAATACTTGAATTCATTATACAGGAAAGTAAATATTAAGAAGAGGGTATGCTAATAAAAATATTGATACCTCTGTTACAAACATTGACATCTTACATCATGTTCTGTTTTGTCTGAACGTTTTAAACCAGAAAAACCTAAAAATTAAATATTTTAAAGAAATTTGAAATGATCAAACATTTTAGCATAATTCTTTAAGAGAATAGGAATGGAGGATAATTTTTATAAGCTCATGGCTCCTTCTGCTACATTAGTCATAGCAAAGTTGCAGCAATCAAATTCAGATTAAAGTAGATATAGGGGGCAATGGCTGAATGATTATATCTTATTTCATAGTCTGTTAAATAATGCAGTGTTAAGACATTATATCTCTCTTGGTTGACAAAGGGTCATCCTTGCCCTCATACCATTTGTGAACAAGCAGAATGATGAGAACAGGATTGGTGTGGTCCTCCCACTCCCTAAAGGAGAGAGTGCCTGAGGATCTTCCCATCCCGTTTAGCCTGACCACATTTGTATTTGGTTTCCTTTTTATCTCTTTGAAGCAGCCAAGCAATAGATCCTGCTTTGATAAATGTATCCTTTAAAAAAGATAGCCTCCAGCACAAATTTTCAGTACTTTATCATTTCATGTACCAGTGGTTTCAGCTCCTT
Source organism: Lepilemur ruficaudatus (assembly GCA_963574885.1). Taxonomy (NCBI): domain Eukaryota; kingdom Metazoa; phylum Chordata; class Mammalia; order Primates; family Lepilemuridae; genus Lepilemur; species Lepilemur ruficaudatus. Next base: position 189,124 of record CAUYRT010033481.1, on the reverse strand, counting down.
ATAGGAATTGATTTTGTTTTCTTTTGTGATGAAGTCACTTACAAAACAAGCAGCAGATCAAGTGTGAGAAGTATGACTAGTAAGAATACCTGATAAAAAATTGATAGAGTAGGGACTGATGGAATTAAGAACATGACATCTCAAAATAGACTGTAGGAGACCAGAATATGCCACACTAAATATGCCTCTGTGGCATGTTGATTATTTTAAGATGATTATGTTGAGAAACTTCAGACACAGAAGTTCAGAAAAAATGTTACCCTTTGTAAGAGAAATTAACATCTATAGAGGAAATCTTCATTTGTAAGGGTGTCTCCCTCTGCAGAAGGAAGAAAATAACTAAATCACTAGAAACTCTCAATCAATAGAGAAGACATCTACTTAAATCTTCATGACAAACCTTGCCTTTGTGTAAGATGCTTTAGGCCAACTCATCTCAACCAGGCCTTTCCCAGCACCCTCCAGAATTTGTCTCATTGCCCCCAAGAACCTCCAAACACCCATTGTCAATTCTTGGTAAGCTCATGGCCAAAGAATGACCAGACATGCCAAACTTAGGCAAGCACGAAAGTGAGGTTTATTAAGGAGAGAAAGATAGGATTATAGGGAAAGAGCAAGATATAGGTTTACAGAGCATGGTACGAATGCCACAGATGATGACCGGACCCATTGTGACAGCAAAGTGAGAACCAAAGGAAGGGTGCAAAGAGATTGGCTACGGCCTGCATCTTATTTTATAGTGCCTGGATAGGGGCCTCTCTCGTGGTTCAGAGGTCACCATGGAACCACTTTGACTGGACACTTGAGAATTGCATAACCTGAGCCTTAACTACACATATGGGTTCTAGGTCACTTTCCGGACTTTATGGTACCCATGCTTCTTGGCCTGTGGGCGAGAGAGTCCTCTGCATTCTTTTGCAGCTGGTGTACCAAATTCCTGTTGTACCAAATTCTGACTGGTAGATTCATAGGGTATTCCCTCCTCTCCCAGGTATGGAGAATTAGGGTGGGGCAGGACCAAGATGGTGGCAACAGCACCCACTTTTGTCCCTAGAAGACCCAGAATCCCTAGCTATGTACCCAACAGGGATAAAAATAATACATATTTCATAGGGTTGTAATATATCTGGCACATAATAATCACTATATAATTGTTTATTCAACAAAATAAATTACTCTTCTATTGACAATAAAGATCACATCTTAGCCTTTCTATGCTCAGTTTTTCTGTTTGGAAACAGAGATAATAACTGGTGCTTCTTGTATCATGGAGGTCTCTGTAGGGGAGTTTTAAACTTTCCCTCTATTTTCTAAAGGTTTGACAATTTGAGTCTCTGGAATTAACTTGACAGTAGACAGATTAACAAGAGAAGAGACATACACATTTATTACGTGCATGTGCGCAGGGGTTCCACAAAGTATGAGACAAGAACTATTCAAAAAAATTTATATGTTTTTCTCTTGCTAATCTGAAGTTAGAAAGGAAGGGACAAGAGAAAAAAAAAATACCTTCCACTCTCTACAGAATAATACAGACAGAGATCCAGAAGAGCTGATCTTGGTAAAAATTCCCACCTTTCTGCCAGCATGTTGTCAGTTGTCCCTGGATCTCATTTTCAGGCTCCAGAACCAGTGGGGTGTCTCAGCCAGAAAACGTGCAAGAGAAAAAGTGATAGATTTTCCTCTCCCATCACAAGGTTCATGGCTGAAACCCCTATAACAAAGACAGATTGACAAAAGAAAAGCGAAAATTTATGAAATATGAGTTTCTCATTACATGAGAGCCTACAGAAACGAAGACCCAAAGGAACAGGGAAAACTGCATCTTTTTATGGACAGTCTTACAGAAGTATGATTGGAAGGCAAAAGGGTAGTATCCAATGATGATAAACTGGGAGGAGTTTAGGAAGGCCTGTTTGTTCATATTCTCTTTAGCATTGCCTTTGGTTATAGGATGGGACATCTGTCACGTGAAGGTCTTCAGGGGAGAGGGTAGGAGAATGATTTTCCTAAGTTTTATGGCCTGCTGCAAAAAAGAAAGGTAGGAGAAGGTCAGAGTGACCTTCCTGCTTCTGCGTTTTTCTCAAATGCCAAGGTGCCATATTTTGGGGTAGTGTGTTCTGATCCCTATCAGTGTAATCACAGCAGCATTATTTTAAGTGACAAAATATAAAAAATCTTAGTGTTTAAATATATCTCCCCTCAAAAGAATACTTAAAAACCATTTTAAAAAGGTAAGTATGGGGACTGTGCTTCCCGCTCCTTCTAGGCAAACACAAAAATTGTATTTCCCTCGACTGTGCAACTTTCTAAGGCCAATGAATGTGAATGGAAATGCCATATGTTTCTTTCATGTGTTAGGTTTAAGAGTCAGTGTGCAATTCTCCACATTCCCCCTTGTATTCTTTTCATTTTTTTTTTTGTCTTAGTGGTTATGGAAGCAAGTGTTAAGGTGGAGCGTGTGTGAGCCTCTGTCCCTGAAATACTGCAGTGAGAAGAAGCTCTCCAACTCCTACAGGACATGTGGTAAGTGAAAGATATACAGTTGTGTTAAGAGCTACTGAGGTTTGAGGGATGTTTGTTACTGCAGCATAATCTAGCACATCCTGATGTGTATGCTGCTCCTTGTAAAGATAGAAATTTGCAATAGAGACAGCCTCAGTTTCCTGGTCTTATTTGAAGTGTCTTTTTTTCCCTTTTAAATACACTCAAAACCTTTTAATTTTCATTCACTTCAGTGCTAAACTTAATATAGTTTCTATCTGGTGAGATAGCATCCACAAGTTCTTGTGACCAGGCATTTTCAGCCTTATACCTCAATGAGTATTATCCATTGCTATAGAATGACTTAGGCATTTAAAACAACAATGAAAAAAAAAAAAAAAGCCAAGCCTCCTAATTAAGTTTTCATCTTGCCTTCACATTTAACTAGGAAAAAATATTCTTAAGAGATTCCTAATCTGAAGTAGCTAATGACATTTCTTAAAACTGAGCCCTGAGGGGCCTACTGAAGAAAGTACTCATGTAATGTTCTAGGCCATTTTTTTCCCCAGTGTCTTTTTCACAAATATGTTTTTTCCCTCTTCTCCTCTCAGGAAGATCCAGTTGAATTTGTGTCAGTCTATCTAGCCCTCACTATGTGGGTCTGAAACTAAGAATATAAAGTCAAAACCACAGCTGCCTTACAGTTTCAGTGAATCAATTGTAAAAGTAGTGGGGGGTGGCCAGAATGCTTAAAAGGCCTCTAAATAGCCTCTTTTTTCTATTTTTGGAACTCTGGTTCATATAGCAGTTAGTTGTTGCTGTGTAACAAATCATCCTAAAAATTAGAAGCTTAAGACAAAAACGACTTATTTCTTATGAGTCTACATATCAGTTGGACTATTTTGTTGATCTAGGCTGGACTTAGCTGCTCCTGTTTGGGTTCTTCCATATGTTTGCCGTCAGCTAAAGGAATAGACATTAAGTGAGCTAGTCTAGTATGATTGGGAAAATGTTGTTTCATGTGGCCTCTTCTCCAGCAAACCACACAGGCTTGTTTTAATGACAATACCAGAGTTCCAGGAGAGGAAGAAAAATTACTGAAGTACTTTTGCGAACTTCTACTTGTATCATGTTTGTTACTATTCCATTGGCCAAAGAAATTCATGAGGATAAGCTCAGAATTAGTGTGGGAGAGGACTGTCAAAAGGCATGGATACAGTAGGCAATAGGGATCATTAATGCAATGAATATATCAAACCTAGAATAAAACTAGAAATCAATAACAGAAATTTGTGCCAATGAAAAGCTAAGTTTGCATTAAAATCTATATCAGCCTCTACTCTGAGATCATCCTTGAAATCTGCTTACAAACCATACCTAAGCTTCTCCTTCTGTTAGTTACATCCACAAATATACTGCTATAGTTAAGTTGAAAATAAAAGTATGGAAAAAGATATATTATATAAAATGTTAATTGAAAGGAAATAGGTATAGATGTATTAATATCAGATAAAACACAATTCAGAGCAAAGAAAATTATCAGAGACAGAAAAGAGCATTACATAATGACAAAAATGGGCAATTCATGAAGAAGACACAACAATCCTAAATGTTAATGCACCAAACAACAGAGCTGCAGAGTATTTAAGCAAAAAACAATAAAATTTTAAAAAGAAATAGACAAGTCGATTATTATAGTTGGAGATTTAAACATTCCTCTCTCAATAATTAGTAGACCAACTATACAGAAAAATCATTATAAGAATATACAAGAACTCAGCAACACCATCAAACAGGAGCTATTCAACATTTATGAAGCATTCCACCAAAGAATAGCAGAATTCTTTTCACCATCCCCTGGAATATACGCCTTGATAGACCATATTTTCATTCATAAAACAGGCCTCAACAAATTTAAAGGACTTGACATTGTACAGAGTATGTTCTTTGGTCATAATGGAATAAAACTGGAAATCAATAACAGAAATATAATAGGAAAATCCCTAAACATATAATACTTGGAAAGTAAAAGACACGCCTCTAAATAATCCATTTTTCAAGGAGGAAATAATAAAGGAAATAAAACTATACATAAAACTAAACAAAATGTAAAATACTAAATAAATGTTAAATACCAGATGTGGTGGCTCATACCCATAATACTAGCACTTCAGGAAGCTGAGGAGGGAGGATCACTTGAGGCAAGGAGTTTGAGACCAGACTGGGCAATAGCCAGACCCTGACTCTACAAAAAATAAAAAATTAGCTGTATATGGTGGTGCACACCTGTAGTCCCAGCTACTTGGGAGGCTGAGGCAAGATCACTTGAGTCCAGGAGTTTGAGGTTGCTGTGAGATATGTTGATGCCACTGCACTCTAGCCCAGTCAACAGAGTGAGACCCTGTCTCAAAAAAAATAAAATAAAATAAAGTTAAGTACAACATATTAAAATTGTTGTTCTGGGGCACATGTGAAGCAGTGCTGAGAGAGACATTTACAGCACTAAATGTCCATATCAGAAAAAAGTCTCAAATCAATAATCTGAGCTCTTACCTCAAAAACCTAGAAAAAGAAGAGCAAAATAAAGCCAAAGCAATTAGAAGTAAGTGAATGATAAGCATAAAAGCAGAAATCAATAAAATTAAAAACTGAAAAACAGAAGAGAATATTATTAAAAGACATCTGGTCCTTTGAAAAGATTAATTATATTGGGAAATTTCTAGCAAGACTATGAATGAATAAGAACACACAGTGAATGAGAGAACATACAAATTAATAATATCAGGAATAAAACAGGGGATATCATTACAGATCCTGTAGACATCAAAGGACTTACAAGAAGTCTGGGTGCAGTGGCTCATGTCTGTGATCCTAGCATTTTGGGAGACCAAGGTAGGAGGATCACTTGAGGCCAAGAGTTCAAGATTGACCTGAGCAACACAGCAAGATTCCATCTCTACAATTTTTTTTTTAAATTAGCTAGGCAGTCCCGCTTTGCAAAGGCTCTCTGAACACAGCAGACCTAGAGTTACACAGCATGCACCCTCCCTGCCACCAACATGCCCAAGAAAAAGGTCAGTTCAGCAAAAGGGGTGGTGAAGGAAGAGCCCAAGAAGGGATCAGCAGAGTTATCAGCTAAACCTGCTTGAAAAAGAAGAATAATGTTGCATGGCTAATCTATGTGATTTCAAGATTTATTAAAAAGCTCCACTGATGAAGCTGCTGAAGTATTGGCATGAAGATAGACAAGTAAATCAAAAGAACAGAACCGGAAATTCAGAAATAGACCCACCATTGCATAGAAAACTGATTTTTGACAATCAGAAGTGCAGAGACAATTTAATGTAGAAAAGATAGTCTTTTTAATAAACATTGCCAGAACAATTGGATATCCATAGGCAAAAATACAGATTTCATCCACTACTTGCAACTTAACGTAAAAATTAACTCAAAGTGGACAATAAATCTAAAACTATAAAACTTCTATGGGAAAATATAATAAAAATCATTGTGACCTTAGATTATGCAAAGATTTACATATGACACCAAAAGCATAATTGATTAAGAAAGAAACTGATAAAGTGAACTTCATCACTATTAAAATCTTCTACTCTTTGAAAGACACTGTTCGAAGAATAAATAACAATTCCACAGATGAGGATAAAATATTGGCGAAGCATATTTCTGTTAAAGGACTTGTATTGAGAATATATAAAGGACTGTCAATAAGAAATAATAAGAAGAAAACAAACAATCCAGTAAAAAATAGGCAAAAAAACTGAACAGACATCTCGCCCACAATGATATACAGATGGACAATAAGCACATGAACAAATTGTCAGTAATCATAGAGAAATGATTAGAGAAATGCAAAAACCACAAAAAGTCACCATGATGTACCTACTAAATTGACTAACATTAAGTAGACAGACCATACTAAGTGTTGACAAGAACACAGAGAACTGAACAATTGAAACTCTCACACAAGGCTAGTTGGAATATAAAATGGTACACTACTTTGGAAATCAGTTTGTTTCTTAAATGTTAGTCGAACACCAAAACTGTCTTAGAAAATGAGCTTAAGTTAAAAAACGAAAGGGAATTCATTCTCTCTCTTAGCTATTACATTCAAATGAGTTTCACGTCAGGCATTTCTAGATCCAGGTGCTCAAACAATATCTTCAGGATTCAAGTCACTTTTTCTATATCTTGCTTTGCTTTCCTCTAAAATAACTGTAGTCTTGTACATTTACTCTCTACATGAAGAATTCCAACAGGGCCAGGTTTACCTTCTACTGGCTTAGCAACCCCAGCAAAAAGAGCTCCTATTTTTTGATAGTTGTAGAAAATGTTCTGGAATTTGTCTCATTAGCTTGCCTTGGTTCGTACGTACATTTCTGAAACAATCACTTAGCCATGGGAATAAAATGCTCTAATCGGCTAGGATTCGGTCAAACACACTTCGACACCCCAAAATAGCGTCAGCCCATTCAATCCACGCACACTGACTGAGGTGATGGAAGGAAGGTTCCTTCAAAGTCAAAGTGCTGTTACCGTGAGATTGTGCAAAGATTGCCATGCAGCTGTAACTGCTGGAGAAAATTTTCTCAACCAGTGACGGATTTGGAAATATCTTTCCTAGTCAGAACTATCAGTGGTGTCTGGCATTGTTTGTTTGTTTGTAGTCACTCTCCTTGGGACAGCTCAATCTACTTGAAAATGAAGGAAGTATTTGTTCTTCTCCCGCCCCTACAACTGCTGATCTGTGATCATATTAACTTTTTTATCTGTCAGAACAGGTAGCTCACAGCCTCAGATGGATGTCCCTCTACTGGGCACCTTGAAAGTGCACCAAGGACACTGCATTGGCAGAATTATGAAAAGCAAGTGGGGAAATTTGCTATGACTACCACGCCAGATCTCTCTCCTTCTCTTCTGCGGTGACCTTCAGGGACAGTGTATCTTTTGAAACTTTTGTATTCTTTGTAATTCTGCTCTCACTTAGGTAATTTTATCAGAAACAGAACAGAGAGAGAAAATGGGGGAGGAGAACTGTAGTATTTTTCACAACCATAAAAGGCTATCTGGTTGAAGGTCTTCTGACTCTTTGCCTGCTTTCTATTGCCAAACAGCACAACATTTACTAAAACATATTAAAAGCCAAATAAGCAGGTTGCTGGCACAAAGTCTAAAGAGCTGAAGAAGGAAGATTACAGAACAAGAGAGCTGTAAGAACTACTTTCTGAGGAAAACTAAACAACCAGGAAAACACTAGAGCTTTCATAATTCTGCCTAAAACTTGTGCGAATGTATGAGGCTACTCAAATATATCTGACACACGATCCCTTTGAATTTTGCCATATAAAAAGCAGCATTAGCAGTGATTTACCAATATAAAAAGTCTGCATCACAGACATTAGCAAGAATTTACTGATCCTTAAATTTAGAAATTGCTTTGTCAATTATATTATCAACAACTACATATTCTGTTTCATAGAAGTCATTTTTGTTTGAGTTCTTAAAGTCTGCTTTAGCCAAAAGAAATGAAGGTTAGAAATTTTCATTTACAAGTTCATTGTTTTCTAAATCATCTCTTAATGAGCTAGGTTTGATTTTTTTCATACAAAGAAATCCTAGACCATCTGTCTGCCTTTCAACAGAGAGTTCCAGTAGCAACATCAAATGGAGTTAGTTGGTGACCTCCCAGTTAATCTCTTCTGAGCTTTCTCTATTATTGCCTGATGAGGAATGGGGACACTTGCTCACTCTCAGGTAAAGTGCTATTTAGTTGCTATTCAAGCCTGATCTCACCACTAGTTAATCCTATAGAAAAATTTAGGAGTTGTCAACAAGTGCATTTAACATTTGTAAGGAGTTTTACAGTTTAAAAAACTCTATTTACTGTTTTTGCAGTTTAAAAAACACTGTAAGAGCTTGTGCATTACCTCTTACTCAAATTCTTTCATGCTGTATCAAATTTCATTTGTGACAAACAATTTTGCCTCCATACAGGACGAAAACTTGACTACCTTGGATTTCATCAAGATTTTATATATTTTATATGTGAAGGAGATATTTTTACCTCTTTTTTAGAGGTATGGAAAAAGGTATACTAATATTCTAGTCTTCCTAGCTAGCAAGTGGAAGAACAGGAATCCGGACTCAGGTTTTCCAAGCAAGTCCACCAAACTTTTCACCTCTACTCGAAAAATAATAACCACCAGTTACCACGTACATTTGCATAACACTTGTAACTTTTGACAGTTTTTCACTTGCAGAATCTCACTTGTTCCTACAAGTGTACTATGAAGTAAGCAGAACAAAGCATCGAGGCTCCATTTTACAGATGTGGAAACCAATGCTATGAGTGGTTGGAGTGGGAGAATTAATTGATTTATCTAATATCAAACAACTTCTAAGTGATAAAGTCAAGTCTAGAAGCCAAGCATTGAGACTTCCAACTCATCATATTCCAGCTCCATCATAACAGCATATACATTGCCTCTAATTTAAATTCTTTCTCAGTTTATCTAATTAAACTTGTGATGAACAGTTTTTCCTTCATCCAGAAGTAAAACTGGACTACTTTGGATTTTATGAGAATTTTAGGGTATTTTTATAGGGAAAAAGCTTCTGTTGAAGATTTCTACTTGACAGGATCTAGATGATAAACTCTGAGGATTATCATAGTGATGACGATGATGACAATAAAAATAATTGACAATTCTTTCTAATGTGTTTGTGTAATTCTGCTTACCTTTCCAATCATGCAGATTCATGCCCAACTTGGTTAAATACTGTTAGTGTATTTTTGAAAATTTTTTCCAAGAATTAATTATTTTATCATGAGCACTATGGATCAACATCTGAGAGGTTTCTTTAAATAATTCACTAAGCCTTTATTTTTTAAAAGTTTTCAGAAAAAAAATTGTAACACTATACTTTATAAGCATAGAAAGGATCATTCAGGGAATATACACTCATACCTTTGTGACAATGAAAAGAAGAATAAAAGTTATTTTTTAAATGGATTGTTAAATATTGTGTCAAAACAGTTTCTATTTAATTTCCCACTATAAAAAAATATTGTGTACTTTGGCTCCGTGTGCTATAACATAGAAATCTAAACATCCTTGAAATCTGCCTGACTTAGTAGGAAGAGTGCAGATAGCTTGCCTTCATTGAATAATAATACAACAATGACTTAGATGTTTAAAAAAATTCTCTCTAAACATTAGTATCAGTGAATATGAGGATATTTATAGAGAGATAATGAGGGGATAACATTCCTTCTTTTTCAGAAGGTAAGCTTTATTCCTGTTAAAATGAATTCCTACTTCTACCCAAAAGGTGGAGTATGTGTGTGTTTGTGAATGAAAATACTTTGCCAACTCTTGGGTACTATTCTTAAGTATAGTATTTTTTTTAATTGCTACCCCATTAGAGAGTTAAAAGTATCTTGTTTGTTTGAGTCCCTTTAGCTGTTAGTGTCTGATTACTAGACAATAGAGCTTCATGGATAACAAAGGTGAAATCTCCAAAAAAAAAAATTTTTAAGGAAAAAAAAAAAAAGCAAACAAACTCCAGCTATGCCAAAGCTCTAAGAGTTCCTTGTTGTGAAACAAAGCCACTGGGTTTGAAACAGTGCCACAACTCTAGCACATTGTGCCAGGTACTACATTTACTCAGGGTCATTTGGGCAAAAGTAATGAAAAATATTAAAGCAATGTTTACATAGCGTATATGCAATATCAATCATGTTATGTACATTGGTGGTAAGAGTAAGGATTGGGTGGTTTGGGAGAAAAGTGGCATTTTCTCTTAAGTAGTGGAAAATTACCAGTACATAGTCCATTAGATTTTTCTACTTAACTTTATTCCTCCATTTTTTCATCATGCAGCTCCACTGTAAATCATTACGATACTTAAAAAAAAAAAAAAAGCTAGCACCAGAAATGTTTTCTAGAAGTGATTTAAAAACCAAAGAAATATGATAATAAACCATAAATTATACTTTATCCAATCTGTTATTGCTGTGATGAGATAAGAGAGCAAAGTGTATGAGCAAAAATTATGTTCAGAAAATGCTTATTAGCTGCCCTCAAATGGCAGACCACTATCCAGATCCTACCCCTCCTGGCCTCACTCTAAGGAATTCTATAGGCTTATAATTCCAAGTGAGTATTGCCCAGGTTATCTGAGCAATATATCATAAACCCGAGCTCCATCAGTAGGATCAAGCTGAGAGTTGTCTCATGGCCCCAAATGTGGTTTTCTTTGAAACCCACTGAGCTATAGCTGTCTCATAAATTCCCCTGTGCTTGCTTCATCTTTCTATAAGGTTTATCTATATTAGTTTATTCAGCAACCATTTAGTTGGTTTTTAATTTTCTATCCAACTCTTGCCATCTCTTGCCCCCTTCTTTAGCCCCTTGCTATCTTGTTTCCTATTCCCAAATGGAATACCATTTCCCAAATAAAGGCCTCTAAATAATTATTAGTTCCCAGTCCAACCCACAAAGCCTAAGAAATCCATTAAGACTACACCTAAATGTAGTATTTCAACTATTTACAAATACAGTTTCTTTCCCTTGAGAAAATACTGAATTCCCACTAGAGGAGCCAGAGAAGAATGTCTTCTCATGATAGTAACTGAAATCTCTACTTATCTTGAACAGAGGCAAATGGAACTGACCTTACTCCAACATCATTGCCCCAAGCATTTTACATTCAAATTATTTCATCTAATCTTCAAGTAGATATTACCCAGATTTTACAAATGGGAAAATTGAGGCCCAGAGTGAGGCCCAAAGTGAAAAATGGAGTAAGTGATCAAGTCAGGGTTGACACTATTAGCAGTCTAATTTCAAAGTTTATGCTCCATCCTGCCTTTCAGAAGAAAAGCCCGGAGTCCAGGCCTACTGCTGTTTGGGTGTTCTAGGTGAGGAACAAAGGAAAATTATTACTTTTATAGGATGAATTTTATTTCCCCAAAATTAATGTATTGAAACCCTAACCTCTAGGACCTCAGAATGTGGCTGTATGTGGAGATAGGGTCTTTAAAGAGGCAATTAGGTTAAAATGAGGCCATTTAGATGGACCCTGATCCAATCTGACTGTTGTCTTTATAAGAAGAGATTAGGACATTTAGGACCCTCAGAAACTTGGGAAATAATGCACAGAGGGGAGACCATGTAGGGACACAAGAAGGTGACCATCTGCAAGCCAAGGAGAAAAGCCTCAGAGTAAACCACATTCGTCTTAGACTTTGAGCCTCTAGAACTGTAAGAAATAAATGTCTGTTGTTTAAGCCACCCAGTCTGTGGGATTTTTCTATGACAGCCCTAGTAAACTAACACAATTCTTAGAGTAAAGTGTGCTGGATCTCTGCTTATTTGCGTGGGATGAGTTATCGTGAAGCCACTTGGCCTCGAGAATCACTGATGAAATTCATTTTTTTCTAGGCTTCAGGTTTGATTCCCACAGAGCTTTCTACATTAATCAAATGAGGATAATTTCTGTTACATCTTCAAGTATTTTCTTTGAGCTCAGGAGACCACATCAATGTACAGGATTAGAGATTGAGGTACAAAATGAACAGGACAGAGATGTCTACAATGAACCTGATACATTTGGCACACTCCTGGTCTGTGAGAGAACACAGCTACAAGCCCCCAAGCTTAGTGCTAAGCTAAGTCCTGGAGTGTTACACTGGCAACAGGCAGTGGTGCTGAGTTCAAAACATGTGGAAGAATGGAGCACACTTTATTATTCCGATGCTTTGCGGTACAGCATCATAGTGAAGAATGCAAAAAAGAGACAAATTGCCTGGGTTCCAATCTGCAAACCTTTACTTGCTAACTGTGACATTTGACAAGTCATTTAAAATTTCTACACCTCAATTTTTTTATGGTTTAAATGAGGAGGTTATTATGAGGATTAACTTAGTGCATCTAAATAGCTCAAAATACTATTTGGCACAGAGTAAAAGCTCAATATATATTAATAGTATTACTTTGTCACAGAGGTACAACTTGCAACTTTGTTTCCTCTTCTTAAAAATAAAAAATTACTTATCCACCATATGAAATCTCTGTTCAGAACTGTTATTTTTGTGCCACCTGTTCCCATTACAAGAATATGAAGATGGAGCTATTTCTGCCATCAAAAGGATTTGATGTACTCCAAAATTTCTGGATATAGTGATTGTTGCATTAACTGTCCAGAACTTAGCTCTCTTAACTGTTTAGCTCTCCGAGATCAATCTGTCATCCATTTAGCAGTCATTCATTAAGAATTTACTGTGTGCCAGGCAATGCCATAGGCAACATAAATATAAGAAAGGATAATACAAGTCATACCCTCCAAGTTTTAATTTAATAGTCTAATGGAAGAAATATCTGTGAAAACAAATAGTTATAGATATGCATACTAGTGACTGAGACTTAGTAAATTCTTAATATTTACTGAATGAATGAATGAGTAATTGAATGAAGTTGTAAAATGGGAAAAAGATAAGCAGAAGGAAATCAAAAAGTAGGGAAAGCAAATAACTCAGTCTAAAGAATTCAGCAAGACTTCACAGAGAATGTAATATCTGAATTAATCTTAAAGCATATCAATTAAAAAGCACTATTAAATAAAGAATTTCAAGAAGCAGAAAGAGGATATCTTTAACAAAGCATTAATTCCCCATTGGAAAAATTATGGAGAAGGAAAAATTAGCAGTTACTTAGTGTGGGTATGTATTTTTAAAAAATCGGTGACGTAGTAGAAACTGCTTGTTTCTACCCTAAATATATATTTGACTGTTATTTCAAATTTTTTTTAAAAAACTCTTGGTTTTAGTTCTGCATCATCTTTATCACCAGACTTGCTGCCCTTCCTCCTTATTCCTAGGAGGGTCTGAGGCTGGGCAACACCACCAGGGGTGACCCACAAGAGGGTCAGGATAGGGACCTCTGTGCCTAGGTCACTACTCTGCCCACACAGTCAAATGGCAGCCGACATGCTGAGAAATCTGACTCAGGATCAACTTTGGAACCACCTGAAGAGCTGCCAGAGTCTATGGTCACATAGACGGAGCCCCGTGAAGAGCTCTCAACTCATCAACAAAGAGCTGCTTGGTTTATGGATGACAGTTCCAAGATGAACGGAGGTTGTCCTGTTTGAAAAGCTGCTGCATTAAGACCTGCAGATGGAAAGACTCTGATTGAAGAAGGCAAATATGATAACTACTCCAAAAGATATCATTTGGGAAGGAATTCCTGAGAACTGCTTTCTGCTGGGACTTCAAACCATGTAGTGTGCAGCTCCAAACTGATCACTGTGTAACTATGACTATAAACCCGAATGATCAATGGTTAAGCCGTGGTTATAATGGACAAAATGCAATGACAGCCTGTCCACCATACCACAGTGTACTACGCTTAATTATATATCACCCTTGTTTTTGTGGATGCAAAGCTATTCAGCAAAATAGGAGGAAAAACAATGTAACCTGGATGGAATTAAAACAGAAAGCGTCATGTGGCAGATCCAAGTTCTCCTAGGGAATGGCCCCAACCTGAGAGGAGTAAGTCTTGGGAGACCTCATATCACACTCAAACTAAATTATATCTGGGTGTGATCACCATTCATCTAAGCCTAGTATGGGGGATCCAACATTTTTGGGTGCAAAACATGTATCCTTACTGCACTCATGTCATTAATGCACAATAGTAACAAAATGCATGGTGACTTCAAGCAACATTGGCCCACAAGACAGAAAATAGCCTGAGGAAAGATAGATGCTAGTCTAGGTATCCCGAGATAGCCTGAGTTTGCTTTTTAATGAGGAGTGGCAGTCAGAAGAAAAAGAGTTATTAACTAAAATAGAGGAGAAAGGCAAAGGACGGATATCAGCCTGGAAATATAATGAGGCTTTAACAAAGTGGGTCAGGCAGACTAAACAAATAATGTTGGACACTGCTAAAGCCCAGTGTGGGGAAAGGGCCTGTACCCTGACCCAACAAGGCCTCATGGCTATTTAATGCAAGTGGAAGGCGAAGTGGGCATGGGTCACTGGCCCTCTACCCTAGCTGCTCAAGGGACACCTATCAGAGTTCTAAGACTCCTCAAACATGTGGAAAGTCTCTGGGTGCACTTGAAATTTATGTCAATGTAGTATGACTGCTCTCATATCCATAATAAGGGTGAAATATAATAAAATATACCCCACAGCACAGTCAGAAGGGTAGGAACTCTTGCAAATACCATTGTGTCCTCTCCGTAGGTGTGAGGTAGGCCCTGTTATATAATAACACATGATGGAAACGAGCTTCAGAACAAGCCTGTGACATGAGACATGGTGATTGTCTTTGCTACCAGTTAATGTGAAATCCAGAAATAACTGTGTCATGGCCGATTGTAATGATGTCTTCCCTTAATAATAGCTGGTATGTGGGCAAGGGCTGATTCTGTTGGGAAGGAAAAGCAAATATCCCTGTAATTTTTACTGATTTGTTCTGTAATGAAACTGAATTGCACTATGATCACACTGTGAAAAGATGTATTTCTGGCATTGTTGGTAAGATTCAACTATCCTGTATACATAAGTATTACGATATGCTGAAACTGATGATCAAATGTATTGGGAGATTGAGTTAAAGCCTCCTTGGGATGAAATACCTGTGGGAAATGACTAGTCTGAGGAGGAACTTTGTCTAGCACACCATCAGCTCATTTCTATGCTAAATATATCTACATAAGCTTATCTTAAGTTACAAGTGGGAGTGGATGAAAGGGGAAAAGAATAGTCAAAGTAGCACGAGAATATGAAAACACATATAATGGCTTTATAGGACAATTTAGTGTGTCTTTAAATTTATTCTTTTTCTACACTGGCTTCCCAATGTTAGGCGTATTTCTATTGGTACTATTACTATATCTGTTCTATAAATATTATACCAAATGTGGCACATATGATCAGTTTGTGACCAGAGACCAGGGGGTGGACTCTCAAATAATAAGAAATATATACATTGATCTCTGTCCCTGGTTCCTGACACAGAGCCCCTAAAACCCTTGTAAACAGGGGTTCTAGGAGAATCTTTTGTTCTAATATTTAAACTTTGACACCAGTTCCTTTCATAGAGCTCCTAAGACCTTTGTAATTTCCTGAGTGATATGAGTTTCTGACACAAAGCTCTTAAATACTTTGGAATTCCCTCGGTGATAGGAGTGTTGTTCTAATGAAATGTCTCCTGATGGTCTCTTGGGTGGCGGCTCATCACTAGAAATACCAAGCCATGATTAGAAACTTGGAATTTTCAGTTCCATCCCCTATTCTCTGGAAAGGGGAGAGTAGGTAGAAATTTCATTAATAATTGATCATGCCTACATGGTGAAGTCTTCATGAAAATTCCAAAAGTAAGTGATTCCAAGAGCTTCCAGGTTGATGAACACATTCACATTCTGGGAGGCTGGCTGACCCCAAATCCACAGAGACAGAAACTGCTGTGCTTTGGACCCTTTCAGACCTTGCCTTATATGTAACACTTCATCTGGCTATTCATATTTATTATTTAAAATATCCTTTGTAATAAATCGGCAATAGTGTCAACTTAAATAACAAACAGATAGAGTCCCTCTACAAGATATTTATTTGGTAATGGAACATTGAAATGGGAATACGCATGCTGTATGTAGTAAGCTACGTGCATATTCAGGGAGGTAAAGGAAGACAAAAGTTTTTAAAGGAAAATATGAGGATTCTACAATTGTTTTGAAATATTTATTCTAGGTTGCAAAAGTCAATAACAAGGGTGATGACAATCCAAGTTCGAAAAAGCAGTTGCTGGGCAGAAGTCCTTGCAGAAGTATTTTTTGTGTAAAGTTGTATTGGCCTTTGTGCAAGGTTGTGGTTTTTGTAGAGTCTTTTTTTGTTATCAGGCAGAGGAGCATGAGAACCCTCTCTTCATGGCCTTCCCAGGCTCTATCTGTCAGGGTGTTCTTAACAGTAGTGACTCCATTTTGATTCTGACCACCTTCACATAAGTGAAAAGTCTTCTTGGGTTCTGTGAGGGGCTCTAGCAAATTACTGAACCTGAGGGAAATGGTCATTAGAACCTCCAATATGTAGCGAAGTCAGACAGGAGTTGGGAGTAATCTGGAGATCTACGATTTAAAAGTTGGCCTTTGAAGTAGCAGGCAGTCTAGTGGGGCAGAGCCTTTAATCTGTGGGGTGTGTGCTAACTCCAGTTAGTGACAGAATTGAAGTGAATTATTAGACACTCATTTGGTCTTGGAGAATTGGTTGGTGTAGGGCAAAGAAATTCACACAACTATAAGCAATAAAGTAGTAGAGTAGAAAAAAAATTTTTGCTTTTCCTATATAGAATGTTATTATACATTGGGGAAAAAAATTGCCTATGAAAGGATCTTTTTATTTCCTTCCCAGTGATTTGGGCAATTACAGGCATGGCTACTGTAGATATACCTCCCATGATTTTTGTTGTACATAAACACACATTTGTCTGGAGCATATACCAAGGATAAGAATTTCTTTTCTTGAGAAGACGCAAAGTTTAAATTTGGTGTATACTGCCAAATGCTTCTCCAAAATGATTTTATCAATCTATTCACATAGTAGTAGCTTATGATATTTACTAATCTTGGATTATTATCAAAACTTGGAAATGTCAGGCTTACTGAGTTTCCCAGTCAAATGAATCAGTCCTCCAATTCAATTACCAGCCTTTGTTTTCCTTTGTCAAAGGAAGAGTTTGATAATGCAGCATTTTCCTGGTCCTATGGACAAGTGAATGATAATGCCAGGGCAGTCAAGAAATGCCTTGATTCATGATCAAGACTGCAAGGGTGACTCAGCCTCTGAGAGAAATGCTGCCACTTTCCCAGACTCAAAAGAAACTGTCAGTTCAATTGCCCTGATTTCTTGAGATCACAAATACATGGCCATCAACTTTATTTCACTAAGAACTCAAACCTTGGCGGGGCACAGTGGTGGCTCACGCCTGTAATCCTAGCACTCTGGAAGGCCGAGGCGAGAGGATTGCTCGAAGTTAGGAGTTTGAGACCAGCCTGAGCAAGAGCCAGATCCCGTCTCTACTAAAAATAGAAAGAAATTATCTGGACAACTGAAAATATATAGAAAAATTAGCCGGCCATGGTGGCACATGCCTGTAGTCCCAGCTACTTGGGAGGTTGAAGCAGAAGGATCCTTTGAGCCCAAGAGTTTGAGGTTACTGTGAGCTAGGCTAACACAGCACTCTTGCCCAGGCAACAGAGTAAGACTTGGTCTCAAAAAAAAAAAAAAACAGAACTCAAACTTTTATCACAAATTATTAGTGTCATATTTTTCTGAACAGCATGCCCTTTATATTAAAGATTAGCTCCCACCTGCCACTCTTATTTTTTATCCAAAACACTATGGGATGAACTAAGTTTGCTTTATGTTCTCAGGACAAGAAGATAACTCTAGGGTAGCAAAGGAGACTCTACCTCCTCCTCCTTCCTCTTCTCGGGCCCCTGGCTGAGGCTGCTGGCAGTTCTGTTATGACTTCGGAAGCCATGTAGGAATATTCCCTTCAGGGGAACTGAGCAGTCGCCAGTACTGGAGGGGAGAGCAGCTGCGCCTCACAGTTTCCCCTGAGTATTCCCAGATGGTACCTCTTTCTGGGAAGTGCAACCAGAAAGAACGTTTGGGAAATCAGGCAATGGAATGCGGACAGCAAATCAGATTCCTGTTTCTTCTCTATGAAAATCTGAAGAGGAATCCATGGAAGAGAAAGAGTCCCTCACTGGGTGTTTATTATCCAATAATAAGAGAAAATGTGTTCCTACAGGGATTCTTTCAAATAAAAAAAAAAAGTTCCTTTGGAAAATCTCATTTGCAAACGTGTATTCTTATTTCCTCTAACACAATAGACAAAAAGGTTGTGAACTAACATGGCCAAGGCATGTAATATCTGAAATCAGGGATTAAGGGTGAGGGGGGGCGTGGGCAGAAAGGAGAGATGGTTTCTGCTCTCATTTCTAAAATCTCCCATTTCTAATCTACTCACAAGAAACCAGATATCTAAAAAAAACCCAACAGATTTATAAAAGAAAATAAAATGAGCTATTACTCATAGCTACTTGATGAAAAATATTTTCATTTAAAAATAGGTTTAAATAGATTTAGCTTATATATAAAATATCTTACTACATATGGTTGCTATAAGTTAGAATCTACAGCAGAGGTAATAAAATGAAAAATAATTTTAACAAACATATAACTGGTTTCAGAATAATGTACCTTCAGTACAACATAACATTCACTTTTATCACACACAAATTTAACTGAATATGTGAAACAATGATTATTCTACTGATTTCTGAAAAACAGTGAATGGCATTTGTTAGTATTTTAACAGCCTAACATTACATATTTCTTCTATATAAGTGAACAGCAATTTAAAATGGGTATTACCTACAGTTACTATAATGTAAGGTGACAACAGTATATACTATGGCAAAAGGAGCTCCCTCAAGAGCCTATGTATGGAAGAAAGTATCTTTCACATGTGTATAAAATAGATACATTTTCAAGTCATGCTACTCAAATACATGTATTATAAAATATGGATATAGAGTCTAAAGTTAATTTTCACTTTATAAAAATCCACTTTTTTGTTAGCCTTCCTGCTTTAAATTATTTTTCCTTTTTTTTCGGTGATTTTCTCCTGTTTTAAAAATAATTAATTAAATTTTGTTACACAGATTTTAACAGTATGGGGATACATACCCAGTAGACTAGGAAAGGCCCCAGTAATACCATTCATGAGGCCAAAGAGTTCAGGGGTACCCATGCAATGTGACTTTAGACTGCTTCAGTTCAAGCTCTAACTCTGCTACTTGCTACATGTGTGCTGTTGGCTGAGTTACTTATATCCTTAAAAAGGAATAACAGGGGCCAGGTGCGGTGGCTCATGCCATAATCCTAGCACTCTGGGAGGCTGAAGCAGGAGGATCACTTGAGCTCAGGAGTTTGAGACCAGTTTGAACAATAGCAAGACCCAGTCTCTACTGAAAATAGAAAAACTTAGCTGGGTGTGGTGGCGCATGCCTGAAGTCCCAGCCACTCAGGAGGCTCAGGCATGAGGATTGCTTGAGCCCAGGAGTTTGAATTTTGCAGTGAGCTGTGACGACGCCACTGCAATCTAACGTGGGCCACAGAGCAAGACTCTGTATTAAAAAAAAAGGATAACAATATAACCTGCCTCAAAATGTCAGGAACATTAAATAAAATAGTGCACAAAAATCACACAGTGTAGTTCCTAGTGTGTAACAAGAGCCCAATAACTGTTAGCTTATAGCTTATCAGCATTATCATTATGTCTAATAGGCTCCCACCTTCAGTGGTTTGATTTAATTCTCAAAGTTATTTCCCTGTTCTTAGTGATTCGAAGATTCTCTTAATTCACTTCCATTTGACAGGGACTTGGGCCTATTTCTGTACATTCACAGGAAACAGATGCTATGAATTGCAACTAAATCCCAGAACAAGTAAAAGCAGGAAATTGGAACAGCATCTGTTCTTTTTCTCTGCTACCTATTGGAATTTCCCTACTCACCAATTCACGTATTCATTTACTATCACTGGGACCATTCGATAGTCCTATTCACAAATGGGTTTTCCCGGGCAACTTCGGCATAGAATATAAGGACTTGGGTAACTAGATCATTCCCAGTTGGTGGCTAAATGAATCCACCTTCCCTGCCCACCAAATGGAACATGTCTTTCCTACCACCACAGATCCCCTTACCATACGTATCCACTCAGGGCTCCACTAATGGGTCATCAAACTCCGATTCTCATAATTCTTTGTCCCTCTAACGCCTTGGAAAAACCTGAGGCTGGCATTGCTGCACTGATGCCTAATGAATGTTCTGACACTCCTGTGGAGGTTGCCAAGGTGGGCTGTGCATAGACCTGCATGTGTGCATACCTACAGTCAATTCTGCTGTATAACGCTTGTTTTTAAACTGCGAATCTGTTCTAATGTGACTGATATATTAAGAAAGCTTTCAGAGCAAAGCTAAATTCTCATTTGTTTATGCCAATTGCATCTGCCAATCTCATCACTAGGCCAATACAGATAACAGCACCCAACTGAACAGTGCAGGAATCCACACATGCGCACCCCTCCAGGCCAGTGAGCGGCTACATCCCTCCATCCGGTGCTACAACTTGCTGTCGGATTTCAGAGAACCTTCCTTCCCTTAACTCAAGAGCTGCAACCTTACAGACTGACCACATGGCCACACGCCTTCCCTTTAACATTCCCTTCTTTCCTCTTAGTTCATTTTGTCTTTTTTCTCTGTGTTCTCTGTCTTTTTTCTCTCTTTTCCTCATTCTTTTTCTATCTCCTCTTGCACACTGGGCGGCAGGTGTGGGAAAGGGACAGGCATGCTTCTGTCTGAGAGCAGTTGTCTCGAGCGTCCGCTCCACCAACAAGTGAGGTATTTTCCAAGGTAAAGTGTTTTATTTATTGCAGTACTGCTATATTTAATATATCTCCACCGTTTGGCATGGATAAAACTGTTTTACTGTTTTTAATATGTTTGTATTCCTTTACGTATCAATGAGAACATTTTTGAACGTTAATAATAATCCCAGCCCTGTGGTTTCTATTGCATGACTTCGCATAGCACAGTGTTTCTTAAGACGCATATGTTGGATATAGCAGAACTGACAGTATCTATCTATATTTATAATTTATTGAGCTTTTATCAGATTCTCCAAAAAATCTGTTATTTATTCAAGAAAGTTGAAGACCAATAGGTCTAGGGAAGCTCTGTCCAATAGAAATATAATATGAGCCACATGTGTAACTTAAAATTTTTGAGTAGTGAAAAAGTAAAAACAAACAGGTGAAATTAACTTTAATAATGTTTTATTTAATCCAAATAATATTTCAACATATAATCAACATTTTTAAAAATGAGGTATTTCACCTTTTTGTGTACTAAGTCTTTGAAACGTGGTATGTATTTCAACACATTTCAAGTGCCCGTCGCCTCATGTGCATAGAGGCTACTGTATTAAATAGTGCGGGTCTGGAGGATCTCCAACCTTCTGATCCAGAGCATGGAGGGCAGGAAAAAGGTAAGTAATTCACTTTCTTTTTCTCAAATAATATAAATAAAACTAAAAGGTAGCTATGGTTGAAGAGGGCCTGAAATAAGTCCTCATATGCTTCCTAACCTTCTTTAGATTAATGCTTTGCTTAGTGCCAGATTTGATGTGGTCCAAGGGTGGGGGAAACATGCATCCATCAAAACATATAATCTATTCCATGTGGAACTCTAGGGAATATGGAGGAAGTTTTCCCTTTCCAAACTCTTCTTCCTAGACTATGAGGCTTAAGAACAGATGAGCAATTTTTGACTAATAATTCCTCTAACAGTAAGAGGCATAGTTTAAAAAATAGCTGTCATGAACAAAATAAGAAATTAATTTTAAGTTGTTTCATATAAGACCAATAAATTCATAAAGAGTTTATACATAAAGAAATCGGTCTTTAAAAAAAAGAAATCAATTCATAAATAACCTATCTTGGAAATGTAGGCCTTCAGTGAAAGTTTTCCTACATTCAATTGTTTCCAAGTATCAATTTGATCTTCATCAGCACAACACACTCACAGTTTTCTAAAATTTTTCACGGGAAATCTTTCTTCAAGGGAGAATAGTATACAAAAGCCAAATATGCAAAATCAAAGACCCCTCCCTTCTCCCACCCTCATGTGGTAGTAACTCAGTTGGTTTGCTACAGTTCTATGGAGCATCATTGAAAAAAACGCCCCCTAACAGCTCTGTCATTTGGAATGATCTGGGTAGAAAATTAAGTTAAGCACTTGGGGAAATGCAAAAGGTCTTTTTAAGAAAAGGGAAAAACAGTCCTGTATTTAAGAAACTTAAAATATATTATCTGAAGAGACAGAACTGAAAACAAATAAATAAAAAAATTAGAGAACAATTATGTGGTACTGGTGGTAAACGTAAAAGTTGTTTGAAGAAGGAATGTTCTGGTTTCTTTAATCTCTAACCTCTAATGCAGAATGACTTTATGAGCAGGCTAAGTAAGCATTAGGGCATACACCATGGTTT
The DNA here is from genome assembly GCA_963574885.1 of Lepilemur ruficaudatus. Lineage (NCBI taxonomy): Eukaryota > Metazoa > Chordata > Mammalia > Primates > Lepilemuridae > Lepilemur > Lepilemur ruficaudatus. Next base: position 166,488 of record CAUYRT010033481.1, on the reverse strand, counting down.
GAGAAGCAAGGGTCATGACCTCCCATCCAATAACATCTCCTAAAATTCCCTCTTTGCTTCAGTTGTCCATGTGGCTTCTAGGTCCTAACTAACCATGTGCTAGTGTGTGCAAAACCCTCTCCAACTCAGGATGAAGGGATATAGCAGTACATTGGGATCAGTATCAAATCAGCCTTATCTGTGACTGTTCATATCCCATCTTTCAAAGCAGGGATCCTACCATGAATCCTCCTGATCTAGGAGCCAAGACTTAGGCGCTGAGTCTTGTTTTTACTTTCATTCATTGCCTGGTTATTCCAGGTCCTCCAGCACTGGAATCCAAGAATTTGTGCCCCCTCAATACATCCCCTGTACACCCTCCTCTCTACACAGTCTTTTGCTGGGCTCAGAAAGCAATTACCCAAAGTAAATATCTGATTGCTCACACTGTACAGAGGCCTGATTTTCATGGAATCCCATCTGTAACACCACTGCCTGAAATGAGACACAGCTGTTAACTGTTTAACTGGGCTGGCCTATTAGTGGGACTGACTGATTCAAAGACCTATGAGACAATACACCAACCAATTTTGGGGCTGTGACACTTCTAGAGGAAATTTCAAACTGGTAATGTTGGGACTCAAACAACAATACCACAAAGTGAAGCCTTAAGAAGCAGCCTCAAAAGAAAAAAGTCTCTGTCTGACTTTCTCCTGCCCTCCTACCTTTCCCCCTTAATTCTCCCCTGAAGCAAGCCATAGAAACTAAAACTCTTCTTTCCCAAAGCCAGACATAAGGCCTAAAAATATTACTCTAACCTTCTCCCTGTTTCTCTATGTAACAGCTGACCATAAAGAAATTAAAACCCTCATTCCAAAAGGGTCTTGCCCCATACCCAGGAGGAAGAAATATTATATATGGAACCCAAGAAAAATCTGGACAGCCCTTGCTGAGTTTCCTACTCAGTCTATTAGCATTAGATTATACCCTTTTAGTCCAATCTTATGTCTACATGGCTGTCCATATTTCATTGACTAAGCATAAAAATGGAGTTGCCCTGTGTCTTTGAGTCTTCATTTTGAAGGCTCCCATGTCATGAAAAACTATACTCAAATAAATTTGTTATGCTTTTCTCTTGTTAACCTGTCTTTATTATAAGGGTATCAGCCATGATCCTTATGATGGAGAGGAAAGGGATCACCCCATTTCTGCCCCTATACTTTCCAGAGCCTCCAAATCCCACATCTAAACTTCAGTAGCTATGGCTGGATCTCTTCTATTAGAAACTGCCTCTCCCTGATGTTAAGTATTACTTGCCTAAACCCACAACGTGGTGTTTTCCAGGGTGTTAAAATGATCTTATGATAGCATATTGCACACCAGTGATGAGTAAGATTGATTTAAGAGATCTGGCCTTCTACCCTGTAATTTTCTTTCTACTTTACCATTCTGCAAGCACTGCTCATAAAAATGACTTTTTAAGAAGACAGCAGCTTTCAGTCAAGGAAATACAATTCCTGTTCTTCCCTGATTACATTACCTCACTGATTATTGCATTGCTTGGGGTTCTCCTCATTCTGTGCTCTGATCCCACAAGCCTGTCCATTTTCTGGAATTAACCTTCCTCTGCTCTATTTTATCTGACTGCAAACTCTCTCCCTAAAAGCTACCATTAAAAATGCTTCCTTTAGGCTGGGTGCAGTGGCTCATGCCTGTAATCCTACCACTCTGGGAGGCCGAGGCTGGCAGATCGCTCAAGGTCAGGAGTTCGAAACCAGCCTGAGCAAGAGCGAAACCCGTCTCTACTAAAAATAGAAAGAAATTAATTGGTCAACTAAAAATATATAGAAAAAAATGAGCCAGGCATGGTGGTGCATGCCTGTAGTCCCAGCTACTCAGGAGGCTGAGGCAGAAGGATTGCTTGAGCCCAGGAGTTTGAGGTTGCTGTGAGCTAGGCTGATGCCAGGGCACTCACTCTAGCCCGGGCAACAGAGTGAGACTCTGTCTCCAAAAAAAAAAAAAAAAAAAAAATGCTTCCTTTAAAAGCTTGTAAAGTCTCCGAAGCTCCCTACTGAATACACAATATATCCCTCAGGAAATAGTTTCATATATTCTATCATCTCATGTCTTAAATGATATCTACTTAAAGGCAAAAGCTAGTGTAGAAGCAGTTGAAAGTATACAGAGAGAATCTTCATATTAAGCACATTTAAGACACAGAATTATTTACTGTAATACAGAATATAATAAATAATTAGAAGTTATTTAATACAAAAATTGGTTAAATGAACACTCACTATATAGGGATCAACATACTCTGATCCATGAAGATCAGGATTCCCAGAGAGCAAGCTAATAAATTCAATGAATTCTATGAATCTTTAATTATAGTCTGGACATCAAGATAAATTAAACTAAGCAATTTTCAAGTATCTTCGATATAGAACGATGTAGACTTAAATAATGATATAACAAAGTGTTTAATAAAAAAAATTGTCCAGTGATAATGTCACTCTCACCATCAATTTTGCTTACTAACATGAACTTGATATTCAAATAGCCTACTAACTATTATTAGATCAAGTTACTGAGAGTTAGTTACATAAAATTAACTCCCACCCCATAATTCCCAGTAAAATAAGAATTGTTTACCGTTATGTCCTACTTTACGACACAAGAAAGGAAAAATTAATTTAAAAAGGATTATAATTATCTAGTCCAACTTCAACATCACTATTAAATGTTAGGAAAGAATCAATTTTCAGAAACTACACTGACCCTTACTGCCAGTCAGGGATAAAACTTGTGTGTAGCAGTGGTGTATAAAGACAAAAGCAACATCCTGATTTTGTTTGCTGTCTTTTCATCCTCCCAAATCATCCAGCTAACTGTTGCAGGAAAACCAGCAGAGGGAGCACCAACCATTGTGGGTTTTTTTTGTTTTGTTTTATGTGTGCTCTTAAAAACAAAAGGGATTGTCTTCTTTTATGTATTTTTTTGATATTTTATCCAGATTGGCAAAACTGTTGTAAAATATAAATTTTATTTGTCACTGCTAAATGGTCTCTTTAACTGTTTTTAATAAATCAGTATTGAAACATTCTCTTTATTAGTGTTTTCATTAAGAAAGTAATACATGTTTGTTGTGCAAAGTGAAACAAATTTTAAGAAGCTTTAAAAATTAATATTGTCTCCTTCAGATATGTATTATAAACAGGCATCTTCTCATACTCTTCTTATAAAAACAAAGTGTGCACATACATACATGTGTACTCCTACATGGAGAGATATATATAAATGTATATACATCTTTATGTAGGAGTTATTTGCTTGCTTGTGTTAACATGATATCATACAAAAGAAGCTTATTTACAGGTAACAAAATAGTATGAAATATCCATGAATATACAGTGTGTTCAATAAGAAATGTGAAATAAATACAATATCAGGCTATATAGTACCATGTTGGAACAGAAGGTCAAAGCATATAACACTGCAATGATATGATTGCCTTCCAAATGAAAAATCTAAACACATGTAAATGAATGTGTTGATTTGGAAAAACAAATAAATCGGAATGCAAAATCCCCATTCTTAAATTGTGATGAAGAAAACTAGGTGAATTAATTTCTGGTTTACAATTTATGTTACCAATATCTTCACAAAACAAAGTCAAAGCAAAACAACAGCAAGGTTGAGTGATTTCACTTTTTAAAAAGTGAAATATATTAAAATGCATTCTTTAAAACTCACAATATTTTACAAATTCAAATTGAAGTAGGAGATTAAATCCCTTTCTTCACAAAGCTACACTCCACCATTTGCATAATTGAACTAAATAAGCCAAAAAAATGTAGCCATAGATATCACCAGAAAAGACAATTTATCCCATTCCATAAAGAAAACTGGGAATTTACTATAGGTTCTCACCCCTATCCAACCTCATCTCTTTGCAAAATCAGTGTTCCCAGGACTGAAAGACCCATGGGAGCCCAGAGACCCCTCCAGCCAGCTGATAGCTGTCTCTGGGTTTATGTTTCAGAACCCAGTAAATTTGCTGAGGCCCCCACAGGCTGTCCTGTGCCTCCCCACCCAGTGCCATCCCTCAGGGTGCCCTCCTCCTTTGCCATGTGTCTCTGCACATGCGCTTTGGACGCAACTTCCTAGCGGTGTTCTTCATATTTGCCAATTACTATGCACCTTGATCTCACAGCGCGGGTGGTTTCTTTCCTACATAGAAAGGAAGGAAACGGAAACAATGCAGGAAGAGAGAGGACACAAAGGGAAATGATGAAGAAAAAAACCTAATTTGCAAGGGTAGAAGGGAAAGGCCCTACTTACAGGATTATAAAGAATTATTTCTGAGTGTTAGGAGAAATTAGTCAGCTATGGTTTCCTTCCCATCTCCCAAGAGCAGGAAAAAGTCATTTTATCTGTTTTTTTTTTTTTAAATCTTTTGCTAAGGGCTTTAAAGCTTTAAAAAAATCTTACAATAACCACACCTTTATGATAAAACAAGAGAGTATGGCATAGGGATCCTCATTTCATAGATGAGGAAAACTGAGGAATGGAGAGGTCAAAAGCCTGGCTCAATGTCACAGGAAAGGCAGTTGCAGAGTTAGGATAAGACTCAGGGTTCTTGACTCCAGCCTTTTACTTTATCCACAAAGTCAACACAAGCAGTCTAGATTTGTTATCTCGCCCCCTTCTGTCTCAAAGGCTGAGTGACAAAGAGCCCTTAGTGTGATACTGAGTGTAAATGACAGCACAGGAAGTCCATTCTCAGGGCAAGCTGTGAGAGTGGCAGCTGAACAGGAGGCCAGAAAGCAAGTCTGTGCGGAACACTTCCAGTCTACACTTGCTGTCTCATCCCCACTATGGCCCAGAGTCCACCGCGGGCGAGGGTCGGAGTTGCAGAGGCTACAGGAGGGTCTGTTTAACTCATCAATTCCTCAGTATCTCTTAGCAAAACACAAGGCTGGAACATAATGAGAAAGAAATGAATCATCTGTAGAACTGGATATTTTATACCTTTTAAAGATAACATTTTATATTACAATTCACATAGGAATTGTGAGTTCTATTATATAATCGTTCATGAACTGTGTATATAATTACTGTGCAACTTTTCAAGGAACACTCTTTTCTGACGTGGTACTAACCTGTTAATTCAACTCTTTAAAACATGTTAATACAGTTCTCACGGAATTCCATCTAGTCACGTATCACATGTTTGAAGCTTAAAATGCTGAAAGTGAAGAAATGTTGCATCAAAACAGGTTCAGTATGAATATCCACCATATATGGAAGAAACATTTATATGGAAACCACACCCATTGCTGAATTCATAGTCGTATCAACCAAGACACTGTATCTAAAGTGTGTTAGTCTAACTATCTACCACAAAGATGGATTATTTTGTGCTCTTATGGCATTGTTATTTACTGCAAACACAAAAGAAAACGAAGCCTACGATGACCTAATTCTACTGTAAATTGAATTTTGTTATCTTCCTGTAAACATACCTTTCATTACCAGTGTTTTATCACAAATGGATAGTCTCTTTAACAAAATGGAGAAAAATAAATTTATCATACACATAGAACAATATCCCAAAGTAAAACTTGTAATTTCTGATATACTGTTAAATTATGACCAACAATTCTTTTTTTAATCATTAAATAGTGATCAAAATATCCTGTGAAAAGAGATGTTTTACAAAACCTTATACCTAATTTTAAGATTGACAGTTTAATTATAGTCAAATTGATCAAAAGAGACATAGTATGGTAAAATCTGACAGATCCTGAAATGCATTTCTTTCTTAATAGGAGATGTCCACAAATTGTGAAAAGCTAATCTCTCAGATGCACATTCTGGTCAGAAAACATTTTCATTCAAGATCATTTCTGTTGAAAATTGTAGGCATCTGTTAAAATGAAGATAAAAAGTAATCATCACAGAAGGAAATTGTTTTATGTTATTTATTTATGCTTGTATTTTAATTATCTGTAAAGTCAATCAGAAGTTGACAGGTCTTTCCAGAGTCTGGAGGGCAAACATATTTAAGGAGGGAAAGAGACACACAAAGAAAGGCACAAAGACAGGCACAAACAGAGACCCAAAAAGACAGAAAAGTTGCAAAATGTCCTTTCTTGAAATACCAGACGACTTTAGTAACAGCATGTGCACTACCAGTTCAGGGTTCCTAAATCAATAGACTGAAGAAAAACTGCCTTGTCATCAGAACTCCAAAATATATGGATCTCAGGAGAAACAAGTGTGTGGAGCTATAGTTCTAAATCCAAACTCTCTCTCTCTCTCTGGAATAAAACAAATTCTACCAGTAAAATAAGTTGAACGACTTGACCAATACATCAGAAATAACACAGCAAATACTCCAAGAACAGGATACTAACATCATCTTCCTTTCAAAAGTAGGAGGGGAACAGATAAAGGGCACTAATCGCAGCAAACAGAATGCCAAAAAAGAAAAGCTTGAATAAAAAAGACTGATGAAAGCATAACATTAAAAAGAGAAGTGTTTAACTGTTAAATCATCCAAATTGCTTTGCCAAATTTTGACATGCTTGGTTTCCTGTAGTAAAATCTCCTGTTTTTTTTTTTTTCTTTCTTTCTTTTTTTTTTTTTTTTTTTGGCTTTGAAAAAAAAAAGTGAGGAAAAATAACCAGCTGTTCCTTGTATAGTTCAGGAAACAAGTTTGATTTATTACTTAAAGGTTATTTTTGAATGAGCTGCTTGTGGCAGCCAGAGTGCAGAAGTCACTGAGGCCTGTCCACTTGAAGGGCTCAAACTGTTTCCTGAACAGCCCTTCTTCACTCCTCACCTCCGAGGGCTATTATTGACAACGTGTGACTGGGGCCTTCCAGGATTTTAAAACAGCAGGGGTCTCGGCCAAACAATCGGGCTGTCAATTACCTTTTCCCCTGTTGTGAAAGAGGGGCCCGAGACAATGCAACTTCTCAGCAGGGAGTTGTGCAGCTCCAAGTATGTAACCCACTCTTGCACCGTTTGGCATTCAGAACCAAGTAAATGGTTGGTGCCTTCACTTTTGTCTGTGTGTGTCAGTTCAAACCAGAATTGCTGCAAGGTGTAGATGTCTCCACGCACGCATTTTTTTTTTCTAGGGCAAAACTTACTCTGTACATTGTTATCTCTGAGCTTTGGTGCAGGTTTTTTTCCTAAGATCCAAACAGACTCAAAGAGCAACCGGGCTCTCAGCCCCCTTCCGTAGGCTTGTCCTCCGGGAACGCCCAAGCCTCTCTACCTATATTGTGGCTTAAAAAACTTCCTGTGGGCATTGATGACTTGCTGTGAGCACTGTCCATCATCCCGCCCCTTTGTCTGGCAGTCACTTCCATTCGAATTTGACTGACTGAGGCAGCCTGAGTTATTTGTAAAGAACAACAAGGCTTTTCATTCATAATTTTAGTAGGGGGACAGGGTGCTAATGACTGAGCTTGAATAACCAGGGAATGTGGTATTCAAGGCAGGAAGAAGTCCAACCGGCTGCCAAATGAGGGAAGGAGAGAGGATGTAGGTGAAAAGTGCCTACATAAAAAGCCAAACAATGACCTGAGGATCACACATGTATACAAATACAAATCGAGTTTTAAAAAGGTGAGACAACCAGGATGGAAGCAGGAAGGAGGGCAGGGAAAGTCTAACAGGATTTCATTAACTTTGGGGTCAAGTTACATGCCAGAGTTTACAGAATCCGAAACCCATAAAGTGTCTACAAAGGAAGTGATCTTTTCTTCCACTGCTGGTTCTCCTACAAAAGGAAAACTGGTTTCACTCTCTTTTGGTACCTTTCACATATTCAGACAAAGAGGGTTTGTTTTCTCTCTTTGGAACAAAGTCTGGGTTCCCAAGAGCTTACTTTTGGGGTCTCAAGTCAATTTTATGTGCATGCCGTATGAACACAATATGTAATGATTTTACATATCTGCTGCTTCCAAGGAAGATAATTTGTGAAAATGTAAATTTCTGGTTGAATTTAACTGTATAGGTAAGTATTTGGGGTTTTATTTTTCTTGCAAAAATAGTAAAATTGTGGTTTGGGCTTTTTTAATTAAGAAGTTAAAAGTGTCATATTGAAGATTTTTTTTAAATGCATGATTTTTCACATGGATTAATAGGAAAAAAAATCCAGAATTACAGTGTTGCACATTTTTCATCTCTTGTGAATTAGAAGAATGATAATGAGCTGCTTTCTTTCAAAGACAATGTAATTCCATCAGTGAAGACTGTTTCAATCATTTTAGAAGATGTTTACTCTGTTTCTTAAACAAGTCAAATAAAGGTAAAATTGAATAGCAAATACTGATTTTTGTAGAAATCAGCAAAAATAAATTTTCGGGCAGTGGGACTCTCTAGCCCTATCTACGTTTAGTCTACTAGGATTTGTGTTCTTAAAGAGCACCCAGGGCTACTGACTCCTGAGGTCAAAGTTCAGACTCTGAGTTGGGTGCTTGCTGATCTCTGAGTTCCTAGGTCATAAACTGACTCAACAAACATTGAAAATAGAAGGCACTGAAAATAGAGGCACTAACTACAAATACTACATGGTTAACATCTATTATTTCATTTCATTCTGACAACCATCCTGTTCTGTTCAATGAGGAAACTGAGGTGTGGAGTTACTGTAGTATTAATACTTTTCAATCATTTTCACCTAAGTACTCAACAAAGTGAACATGTAACTGAAGAGTTCCAAAACTAACCTAAAGTAGGCCTAAGTGGGCTTTTATTATTATTACTTGTTTATTTATTTTGGTCTGTGTTTTAAGCATGTATATCAATTGAATTAAAATTAGATGGACTGTGTTTATCCTGTGGCTTCCTGTGCCCTCTGGCACATCCTCATAAAACCTTAGATTTTGGAGAGCAGGTTAAATAAGTTGTCACAGTCTTAAAATTAAGATTGGTGAAGATTGGCTTAATCACATCCTGGTGATCCTATATTCAAAGCCAGGTAAGTTCTGCCACGGGACTTGAGGTTCAGCTCACTGTTCTATGAATGACAGACGCCATGACTGGCCAGGCCTAATATCAGAGCAAACCACAAGGTAAGCAGAGGTAATAATGTTTGGTGTCTTCTCAGACTTCCCTTTCATCTGCCTCTACTGTTAATAACTGGCTCCCTAGGATAAAAAAAAAAAATTATTTCCGCATTTGGGGATATCTGTGTTGTAAATACACTCACCATGGCTACTTTTCAAACCTGACATCACTAAATGTGGAGATGGGAAGAGATGGGCATAATCAGCTTTTGCAAGCAGGTGTGAGATGTTCTAGCACCTTAATCTATCTGCACTTCGTTTGATGTCTACTTTCCATTCTTCTTTTGGTAAAGTATGAATCCCTATTATGGTTTCAAATTATAATATGATAATGACTTTCACTGCTTGAAGAGTTATTACAAATCAGGCTTCTTTGTTTATTTTGCTTAGTTTGTTTTACCAGTTAAAACACAGTAGGGGACATACTTAAATTAAGAAATTATTTGTTGTTTATCTGAAATTCAAATTTAACTGAGTGCCCTTTATTTTTATTTGTTAGCTTTGGCAGACCAAAATTAATTTGGGGCCAGAATTATCATGCTTTGAAACAAAATCTCACACAGGATCGTCTTCTGTTAGTATCTTTCATCATTCAAACCTACCCATCCACCAAACTTGGCCTTGTGAGTATGCCAATAAGCAACACGGCTTTATCATTTATACCAGTTGTATTCCTAATGATTTTGGTGCATAATGTTAAATGTTAAACTATAAAAGTCCTGAAAGGACCAGTATTTTTATACTTTTGATGCCAAGAAGCTGTTTTAAGCAACTGAACACAGATAGAAACCGTAAGTGAAAAAATGGATAGACATGAGTTTACATGCAAATTGAAAATGCCTCGCATGGCAAAACACAAAAGAAAAAAAATAAATAAAAGTAAGTTTAAAAGATAAATGGAAAATGGGAGAATATTTGCATTTTAAAATAGGATAGACCAAAAAAATAAACAAAAGAGAAGCACTTCAATTAAAACATGGATAAAGGGTATGAAATTGAATTCACAGAAAAAATGCAAATGTCCAATAAATATAAGAAGATATGCTCAACTTCAGAAGTAAAAAAAGAAAAAAATGAAACAATGAGATATCCTACTTCATCTACCAGATAATTACTGATTGAAAATTTTGACAAACCTATTGATCAGAATTTTGGGGAAACAGTCACTCTCAAAAAGTAAGGTTAGAAAGATAAACTGGAATCATCTTTTGGGGGCATATTAACAATATTATCAGAAATTTTAATATGAATTAATTTTACTCATTCTATTTTCATGAGTGTATCTTAAGAAAAGACAAATGTGCAAATACATATAGGTAAACATGTATATCATTGCACTACTCATTCTGGCAAAACAAACTGTCCTCAAACCTTCAAATATGTGGGATCTAATGACTAGCGATGTAGAATTTTTAAAATAAATATTCACCAAGTATTAACTATGAGTGGGATTTTTGTTTTTATAATTTTATGAATTGTTTGATTTTTTTTTTCTTACAGTCAGTATGTAATTCACGAAAAATAAATCCATTTGTCATTTGGGGGCAGTGATATAGAAAAAAAGTAGAATAAGATCAGGTATTTCCGGATGATTCTGGAATAAAAAGTACTCAATATAAATTGAGGGAAAATGGTCATAAAAGTATACTAGAGATTTTTGGTAAAATCCCCACTCTATTACTGAAAGCATGCTAAATCCCTCCCGATCCCAGTTGATTCGATTTATAACATCTGCTGAACCATGATGCTAATAACTACCACATGGAAGAGGCCCTTTGCTCCTCAGGTAGCATAGGCTGACAGAGGATGGTTGGCATTATCTTAGATTTTAGAAGTACCGTGATTGACTAATAAATTGAAAAGTAGTTGAGAAAGGTAGAGAATAAAAACAACTTGTTCTATCAACTGTATGAGGTTCTTGGGAAATGGATGTCAAATACGTGAAAATAAGTATTTACCTATACTTCCAAACCCTGGCCCTGCCTGAGGTTGAAATGCCATGATGATGTCTTGAATATATTGATAGGATCCTTTCTTTTTTGTTTTTTTTTTTTCTTTTCTTTTTTTAGAGACATGGTCTTGCTCCATTGCCCAGACGGGAGTGCAGTATTGTAATCATAGCTCACTGTAACGTTGAACTCTTGGGCTCAAGTAATCCTCCTGCCTCAGCCTCCAAAGTAGTTGAGACTACAGACACACACCACCACATCAGGCTAATTTTTTTTTTTTTTTTTGGTAGAAATGAGGATCTCACTGGGTTGCCCAGGCTGGTCTCAAACTTTTGACCTCAAGCAATCCTCCTGCCTTGGCCTCTCAAAGTACTGGGATTACAGCTATGAGCCCAAGAGTGCCTGGCCTAGAATTCTTTCTTAAAACTCAAAGTATTTCAGGTTCTGTCTAGAACCATCTTATCTGAATTCCATTGTAAGGTTACAGTACTACAAACATAAAAGTCTTTTTCACCCACACCCTTGGTATGCAGAGAATTTTAGCTTCCTAATAAGTCACTTAAAATTTGTACTGCCAAAATGAGAGAATGACAGACCTATAAGCTAGAGCCCAAAGCAAGCAAAGAACTTGTCCACCGCCCTGTTCAGGGTCTGCCTCCTTTATGAGCTTCCTTAACTCTGCTGGGCCAAAAAAATCTTCAAGTATCAATAGCATACAGGTGAAAATTGACTGATTAGAAGTCCCTACTATTTGCAAGAGTAATTTGCCTCATCACCCCATTTAAGTTTCCGGCTTCTTGCAGTCAAAAACTAGGTATTTCTCATCTCAAACTCACTGAGCAAAGCGATAGGGCTTACAGCTCCCAGGTTATGGCCATAAAAACAGGCATCCTGCCCCCAAAAGACCATGCCACGTTGATCTGAAATAAGAGGGAGTACCTGGTATGTGTTTTCCCCAGAATACTAGGCAATGTGATTTGTGTAGTACAACATTCTAAACCCAAGAATTGTGTTTGAGTATTACTATCATTCTAAGTCTTTATAGGACTTTTACCTATAAAGTCAATTTACCTTTATGGGATCATAATAAGCCAAAGAAGTTAGAATGATGAAATATCACAGCATTCTAATGTACAACAAATACCTGTGCCATTACATAATTTAATGTAAGTGAATGTACATCTTTTTTCTAACAGGGGATGGAGCTTCAACATCATTTCAGACACAGAGCTCCATCCCAAAAATATACACTTAAATTCAGGGTTGGATAATAGCCCTGATGTTCAGGCCACTCTCAAATAAAGGGGAACTCACATTCTCAAGCCTCAAGATTTTTTGAACAAATAATTCAATAAGTAGACATTCTAGTTAGAAACAACCATATCCAATAAATAGGTCCCTTCTTCACCAAACCTAGTTTGAAAAAGTTATACATGAAAACTCAATGTAAAGTTAAGGTTTCTATAGATATATTGTCTATTACTAGCTGAATATAGCTAAATACAGTTAAAATTTGTTCTAAATCTCTAAATTTTTATTCCCATCTAAGTACAAACAAATGGATACATAAATTAATTTGTGTTTACTAATTAAGTTTACAACTTTTGGAAAGTATGGAGGAAAAACAGATAATTTTACCAAATAAACTACCAAACCTAATTTAACTGAAATTACTACTGCTACTTATTGAGAACTTCCCATATTCCAGGCTTTGTAGATACTTTGTCACTCGATCTTCATAGCAACCCTGGGCCCCTCTTTTACAGAGGGTAACTAAGGTTAGATATTTCAGTCATGTATTTATTCATCCTATTTAAAGGTAATGTTTGAGCTCCTTATATGTAGTAGGCCCTTTAGGGCTGGGGATAAAATGGCAGGCAAAACCAGACTTGGATTGCAGCCCTCATGGAGCTTAAAATTCAGTGAAGGAGATAGTTATTAATGAAATTATCACTCAATTGCACAAATAGTTGCATTGGAGAAGGCCAGGAGAAGAGGCCCAAAAGGGGGATTTGACCTGGTGAGAGAGGTCTGAAAAAGCCTTCCTGAGAGTACGGCAATAGGGATTTGATGGATAAGTAGTTGTTAATAAGGCAAAAGGGACTGTCTAGAAAAGCGCATCAGAAGACGGCTTGTACTAAAAAGCCCTGTTGCAGGAGGGAGGTACATTTGAGCAACTGGAAAGTAGTCTTCATAGCTGCAGGGTAGAAAGCAGGGAATATGGTGTAACCGTAGGCTAGAAGGAGGGAAGTGATAAGTAGCCAGAACCCCTAGGACCTTAAATTGTATAAAGGACTTGGATCTTTATTCTAGGAGTAATGTAAACCTAGGAGTGAATGTAAGCAACAGGGGGTTATAATCAGATTTGCCCAAAGTGGTCTAGACTGAATCCAAATCCAGTTCTTTTGAACACCCAAAGCCCTTGAAACTTACTACGATATTTAAAAGTTCAACCTTGAGCATCATTTCCAGTTACGAATTACAGTCTGAAAAAGGAAAATAGTAATGATTTTGAAAATCTAATTTCTCATTTTGCTAGCACATTATTTCAACAACTTTTAGGGTATAATGCAAGTATGTCTCTGTGGTGTAAAATGAGCATGAGCAGAATATTTCTCAAAATTTCAAGGGGATTTTCACATAGGACATGAACGGCAAACGTTGTCCATTATTTGGTGGCTTCCTTGAAGCTATTTTTCCAATGTGGTCTTGAAAGCTAAGTGCTAACTTATTTTAAATTAAAATTTCATACTTAATAATGTATCAAGTTTTGCCAAATGCACTTTTCAAAGTAAAAAATTCCTAAATGTACTTTTATCTATATTCTCTATCCACCCATCATCAGCTTGTTTGCTAATTTCTTTATAATATAGTTTAATGCTAGCTTTTCCCTACAGTGTTCTTTCCAATTACATAAAATTTCCATAAAGTTTTATTTTTTAATTTAATAAATATTTACTGTTTCACCTATTAAAAATTATTGCCTTAACAACATGTTTCAGTCACTGCCTAATAATTATGCAAACACAATGTTAATTTCCAGGGCAGCACAATCACTCAAATTCTGTCCTTAAAAAATTCAAAAACTGCTTGTTTCTACAAAATTAAGACTGGAAAAATACTTATTGTACTTACACTTCTTGATTTCATGAATTCAGTGAAAAGCATTTATTTGAGTATCTAATGTTTACAGAGATCAGAGTAGTGTTTTCTTTTTTTAAAGAATGAGTTGGTGAAGAATCTTTAGTTGTTTCAATTCCAGGACCCAAAGAAAGCCAAGGCACCACTAATATAGGCTCCCCAGATCCTCAGAGTACTCTATCCTTTAGCGTTACACCTAACAGAGTATGTATAAAAAAGCTGTTTTACATAACCCACAATATTCTCAAATGATTCTGTGTAACTTCAGAACACTTCCTGTCCAAAGGAACAAACAAACTAAATGTGCATGCAATCATAGTCCGTTTACCAACTTGAACATTTTTAGACTTGATCTGTTAATGGAGATTAATTTAGAGCTGGCTAGCAGCCTCGATATTGTGTGGCATCTGGACCATAAGAATGGCCTCAGTGGAATCTGTTTGACTACATCTTCCTTAGAGAACAGGTTGAACTTCCTATGCCCTTTTGATCAAGTGTCCACATAATGGGAAGCATAAAACCAAAACCTCCTATTTATTCAGAGGCTAACATCTTCCTACTGCTACCCTAAACTTGGCCAGTAACATCCAAATACTAAGTTCATGACTTTCACTTATATGGAAGTGTTAGCATCTGGGTTAAAAAGATTCCAGAACAAAGGGGATCAAATGTTAAAAACAAACAGAAAAACAAATAAACCTAGAGCTATTGGGGAAAGGCAACACAAGACTGCAGCTTCCTCACTGATTAGATTTCTCTGCACTCATCAGTCCTACAAATAAAAAGTTTGATCTTTAGGTCAAGGGACAAATATATGGGAAAAATAATAAGAAAAATCATGTTGAGAAATTCTGTTTTCACTTTGTTAACAGAACTTCAGTCCATATCTGACTTTGCATAAATTGTAGTAAAAATGTACATGAATCTATCAGGAGTATTCATTAATCAGTAAAAACCACCAGGTGGATTCCAGAGTATAATAAGATCTCTGAAAAGGACCCGACCCACAGGAGCCTCCAGCTCAAGGTCGACTCTTCAAGACCACTCCTCTTACCCAGAGATAACCTCAGAGCTTTCCCCCAAGTTTAGTTAGGGATAAAGAACATCTCCAAAGCAGGTTAGATCCAGAGATAAACTGTTCCCAGTCCTCCAAGAAATCTAGATAAGAACTCAAGTGGTCTATTTTGAATTCCTTTGCATCTTTTGTTACAGCCACTCCCAATTCCCTCCTGGAGGCAGTATCAACAGAATTTGGGAAATCAAAGAAACTCAAAAGTGAAATGACTAGAGTCATGGCTGCCAAATCAAAAGGTCGGTCATTGCAAATGCCCTCTGCCTCAGGAAGGTCCCTAGGGAATCCATGCATAAGTTAATTTTACTATTGCAATTGGGCTCTAAGGAGAAATAATGGTTGAAAGCCCCCAACTGTTACTCCTGGAAGCAGCACACACTGCCATGTCTAGTGCTGTCTTTAAATGCTAATATATAAATAGATTGCCTTGATAATAGAACAAAATAACCAAATAGCGATTAATTCTTTGTCTCAAGAATGTGTCACATCATTGCAAGATTTGTCTCTGGTTATCAAAAGTCAGACTGAACCCAGTAAAGCCAAGTGGTTTGCTCAAACTCAGAAAGAAACTGAAACTGTAGTTGTTTAACGCTACATTCTCCCATTACTACAACATAGATCTAAAGCTTAGATCTATGTTGCAATTTTTTCTACATTTTCTCTATACTATACCTTCCACCAAAGATTGGAGAAAGCAAAATTCAAATATTTCACATACTGCCTCATTTTTTAAAAGATTGAGATTATAGTTATAAAATGAAGTAAATACAAATAAATGAATTCAAAATATTTAAAAAAGCCAGAGATGAGAGATCCCAAGTTTATGACAGAGAGTCCTATTTCATGTCAAGGACTAGGAAGGTATGTTACTTGATGAATCCCAAGACCTTGGAGGTGAGTATTGGTGCAGCAAAGATTTCCATGGATTTGGTATTTTTCAGCATCCGGCAAATGGTAACACCTGTTCATGCATCAGAGTTGCTTCTCTAGAACTTCCCATAAGACATTTGCAAATGGGCTTCATTGTGAAGTTTTGCTTAACATTCTACCATAATTCTGAAGTATCTTCAAAAATTAATTCGAATTATAATTTTGGAATGTAACATGAGAATCAATTTGTAAACACATCACAATAGCTGCACTAGACATCTCATTGTGCATGCACCACACATATACATAAGCATAATTCCTCTTTTGGATTACAACTCGCTAAGTAAACTTTGGCGGCACAAAATGGCAGCTTTTACATTTCACTGCCTGGAAAATAATAATAGTTGCAGTAATTAAAGACTAAGGAGTAAATTATTATAGAATCCAACAGATTCTTGTGTTTATTTTGTACTTAAGTTACAAGTTAAATGTTTTCCCAGCCAGCAAACTGGAGGTTGTGGGGGGAGAAGGGGGAGTACTGGAAGACACGGAATTCCTTCTATTTCATGGAGGATAGGTCTAAATTCCTAGATTCTTTCCTATCAACCCAATAAAAAGTAAGGTGCTCTAACCAGCTAGAAGTTCCTGATCTAAATTCCATTTCGTGCTTTGATCCCTAACGACATGTCTTTGCAAAGCTCCTGCAGCGCTGGGAGAACAGCATGGGCACAAGTGTCTCCTAAAAAGCTGCAGTCGGGCGCAGGGGTCAGAGGAGATGAAGAGAAGGCGTTTCTTTCACCTGCTCTGCTCCAGAGACTTGCTGGCCCCACACGGGCAGCACGTTCCCCACTCGCCTTGCACAACCTGGCTTTGACCCCAGCTCTTTCCCCTTGCTGAAAGCTGGGGTTCCCAACCGAAGGACCTCATCTCGCGTTCAAAACGAGATGTGCCCGAGGAGATGGTAGGGAAAGCTATCGTTTATGTTACAAATATCTTTTTATTCAATGTAAACCACCCGGCCTAATGCGTGTTCTGGAAGGCAACCCCTCCAGCCCGCGTCGAGCGCTGGGGAAGAAAGCAGCCCCAGCCCAGCGCCGGGCGGGCGCCCCCTGGTGGCCGGATGGGCCGTAAGTGCAGCGGCGCCTGCGTTCACAGGAGCCTCGATGGACTCTGGCGTCGCGCGAGCGGCTGTAGCCGGAGAGGCCCTGCTGTCCCGCGCCCGCAGCCCCCGGGACGCCGCGGAGCAGGCACACGTAGCCTCGTCCACCCTCACCCGAGGGTTGGGGGAACGTAGGCCAGCGCCCGGAAATAACACATGCCACTTCCCTTGCCATCTCTAGTTCCAAAACCCTGGCGAAGGAGGAGAGCCCTAGAGAAACATGGAGAAGGCAGGGCGAGCGCGCAGGGAGGCGGGGGACGCGCCGGCGACATTCTAGGGCAAAAACTCAGGAGAAGGCAGCTAGTGCCACGGTAGCTGTGAGTGAATCGGGCTAAAGCTGGGGGAACCAAGCACCACGCTTTCCTAGCACTGCTTCAAGAATTCTTACCCGGAATGGGGCAAGATCGCAGGTGCCATTCAGGAGTTTTGACCCTACAAACAGGTTACTTCCCTGTAAAGTACAAGCATTCTGTAAGTCGTCAGATAGAATGCAATTTTAGGCGTGTGTATGCGCGCGTTTTAATTTCCCACTGCTGCGCCCACGTGCAGGCACGTTTTTAGTAAAAGAACGGCAGTTAGAGCAGTGCATACGTATGTATTTACTAGCTTTGTATTTATGTTTTTAAGTGGGACAATACAGTGCACTTTCAACATGGACAATAGGACCTTGAGAAATGTTCTAGGTTGGCAAGGAGAGTGGAAATGAAGGATGACTCTTCTGGTTAAGCGAAGTAGGAAATGCGCAGTGAAACAGTAAACTCCCCCCCCCCCTTAGGAAGTCCGTGCCGTCGCCCTGAGTAATCATGCATGTGTGTATTACTGAATTAACTTAAAAGGCTTAGACTGTAGAATTTCCTTCAGCTATTGCGTCAAGCAACACAGTAAGGAAGATCTTCAAAAAGCCTCCACCCACAGATAACCCCCCTTAAAAAGTAAAACTCCAGTAAGCCTAAAAACTACAAGTCGACACAATCAAAAGCAAATCCCAGCAAGAGCAGAAGGTACTTGAAACTCGAATCTGCATTCCGTTCCTCCCGTACAAGGCTCGGAGGTGGGGGAGGCGGTTTGTGCCGGTGCCTGGTGTATAATCGGGTTAATCCAGTAGACAAAGAATAAACCAATAGCCCTCCCACCTCACTTCCCGCTCCCCTCCCCCTCCCCCTTTTTCAAGCCCCGTCGCCCCCTCGGCGAAGGGGAACAGAAAAGGGGAGCGGTAGACTTGAAATGGATTCCAGATAAAGTCTTAAAACCTGCAACTTGTTTTTAATACTAACACTGCATGGTCCGGATTAGTCTTGAATGTTCATCCCCCTTTCCTGGTGGCGAGGAAAAAGTTCCCTAAGTGAGCCTGAGCCTATGGCTCGTCCTCATTGCCTCTGGGGAAACCTTAAGGTCAGTGTCCCCTTGAAACTAGATAAACTGACCCCGCCGTGCCCAGGCCGGCCCCGCGGGCGCCCCGCGTGACGGCGCCCGGGCAGCAGGACTGGCCTGGGGACGCGCGGGGCGGCGTGGTTGCCCTTTTGAATGCCTCCTGCGGCTCGGAGCGCTGGCGGGCGCTGGAGTGTGAGTGAATGTAGCCCCGCGGAGCCAATGAGCTGGGACCGGATGCGATATATCCTCTGGGACAACAACTGCTCTGTTCCGCCTCGGATCCACATGACGCCATTTACTGCTGCCGCGGCCGCCGCAGAGCTCCCTGCCTCCTCCGGAAAGGCGAGGGCGCAGGCCAACGGCGAGCCCCCCCCCGTCGGGCCCCAGACCCTCCTCCTCCTCCTCCTCCTCCTCCTCTTCCTCCTCCTCCTCCGCACCCACCGCCCCCGCCTCGGCCTTGCTGCCGCGCCTCCACAACGCCCAGTCTGCACCGCCGAGAGCTGCGCGCCGCAGCGCTAGCGGAGGAGAGGGGCCGGCGGAGCGCGCAGCGCCCAGGCCCCCGCGCCCGCCCGGCCCGGCCCGCGCCCCCGCGCCGCCTCCGCTGCGACGCGGCCGCGGCCGCACCTCTTGGCGCTTTGGCTTTAGGTTCTCTGTAAGGCCGTTTTCTTTTCTCATTCGCTCATCTGCCAGGAAAAAGGACTTGGAGTTCGTGCTTCGGCCTCTCGTTCATTGAGAAAAAGAGGAAATACTCCGCGTGTGCTTGGAGAAGGGGGGTCGCCTCCAGCCCCGAACCCCGGAGTGTTCATCGGCGGGGGATTTGGCTCCGAATTTTCCTCTCGTTTTTTTTCCTCCCGCCGATTGCTCGGAAGTTGGACTGAGACAGAGTTGGGAAAGAAGGAGAAAAAAGTTTGCATCGGGGCTGGATTTATTTGCACATCGCAGAAGAGAATCCAAGGGAGAGGGGTTGCTGCAAAGCCGCGATCACGGTGAGGCGCGTTTGGCTCTTCCCCTCCTGGCGCCGTGGCCGGCGCGTTGTGGGCAACATGGAGTAGGTGCAGCCGGACCGGGAGTGGGGTCCGTCTCTCCCCGAGCCTCCCTTTCTCTAACCCTGCAGGTTCCCCGCGAAGATCCGAGGAGCTGCCCGCGGATCTGACTCGCCTGGGGCTTGGGCTCGGCCTTCCTTGGAGGGGGCTCCTGTGTGTGCCCTTTGCAATGTCCCCGGCTGGCGACCCCGTGCGCCCGCGTCCTAGGGGGTAGGGGCGGAGGACAACTCTCCTTGAATCTGCTCCCAGCCCTGCATCGGCCGCGAAATCCGCGCTGAGAGCGGGAGAGGAAGGAAAAACACTTTGTGTTTTCCAGGTCGCCGTTGCAGGCGCCCGCATTTCTAACCTGTTCCTTCTTTTGGTGGAAGGCAAAGTCCTGGGCGAGGCTGTCCCGAGGCGGGGGCGCTGGTAGGGCTGGGGTGTGCGGTTTGCTCGCCTCACGGGGGGCAGGAGACCCCAAGGGTGTAAAAAACGGCAGGGTGCAGGGTGGAGAGAGGCTCCCCGCCTCTGCCCGGTGAGCACAGAGTCTAGCCCGGTGCGGGTGGGAGCGTCGCCCTGCCTGGCGCCGGGTCTCCGTGGTTCGGAAGTGCAGCTTTCTCTTTTCCGTTCTGCGTGGTCAGTCTAGGTCACGCTTTTTTTATTTTTGGAAGCTGGGCTGACCCAACGCAGGAAGAAAGTCATCAAGTGGTCACGATCATTTTCCATTACCTGAAAATAGGTAGTAAAAGACGCTAGTTTTTTAATTATCTTTTTTTTGTTGTTGCTGCTGTTTTTTTAGTAGAGTCTTGTGCGGTTTTTACAAAGCGGTTTCTGTGTCGGTTTGCCCCACCCTAGTGCTGAAGTCCTTTCCCCCTAATCCTTAGTCTGATCACACACTGTTCTTAATGGGGTTTCAAAGCACTTTCAAAGGGGAGGGGGAAACTGGAAGAGCACAGAGGGGCGGCGGGGGGGCGAGGGTGTACGAAGGAGGAGGCCAGGGATCAGAAGAAATCACTTTAGAAAAACACTTTTTTTTTTTTCTTCCCAAAGATACTACTTTCCACTGCAAGCAAATCTGCGCCGAAAGTTTCTAGTCCAGGGATCTGGATCCTGCACGCCCGGCGTGTGCAGTGGGGCCCTGAAAAATGTCTTTTCTTTAAGATGCAATTTTTCTTTCACTTTAAGAAATATGATATGTTTTTTCTCTAGACCCAAAAGGAGATAGGCGTGTACAGGCAGTGCCCGCCTCGTCAGTGCATCGTGGAGTCGCTGAGTGCGCGTGGGTTAGACCTTCGTGTCGCGGCTGCGTGTCTAAGGCTGGGCTTGCTTTTCTTGTGGCGTCGGGGTAGGAAACCTGTGCCCGGTGTTCGAGGGCCTTTGCAGGAACGCCGTGCGGTGGGCTGCGTGACCTCTGTTTGGGAGTGGAGTGGCTCCTTCTTGGGGCTGGAGGGCAGTTCTCATGAGTTAGGGGAGATCTTAGTTGTGGAGAGGGAGGAGGGGGAAGTGTGCTGCGTTTCGTGACACGTCCTTTTCGGAGGCGCCCGCGGCCCCCGCCTGTCTTGTGCGTCTGATCGTAAGTAGGGGGGCCAGCTTGGCCCCTGGACAGCGTCAGTCCGCCTGAAGAAAAGTCCCCCGGGGTTCCGGCTGTGTCCCACCTGCTGGGGACGGTGTTGGGGCGCCGATAGAGGCGACAAACCGAGTGAAAGCTAAGAGCAGTGTTGTCTGCCATTCTGTTGGAGGTGAGCAGATCCGGTTTCCAGCTCAGCCTTGTTCGGAATTGGGAGGCGTTTGTCACCTGCCTTGTTCGCTCTGGCCCTCTTTTCTAAAAAGCAGAGATTGGATAAAGGTCTACTTTTGCCTGTATTGCTTTTTATTTTCATGTAGGCTTGGGAAGGAGGATAATAATTTTGCAATTTAAGAGGGACTGCAGTTTAAGGAATTACTTGACAGAATGGTAGGTTTGAAATGTGACGCTTGAATTTTTAAAACACTTCTGTTATTACCAGTTGGTTTATATTGTCAATTTATTTTTTGAAACGAGAAAATAAGTTAAGATTTTAACATACTTCATTTCTAAAACAGAACAACCTTTTAGCTTCAAATCTAAGGTATTCTGGGGGGGGGGATCAGGTTGACCCTCAGGTGTTGAAAATAAGTTCCTGTCGTCTTGTTGCTTGTTGTTTCAATGTGTTTCTCTCACCTAAAAGTATTTGAATTGATTTGTTTTTAATTCTATGATTTTGGGCTACTGTATAGTTAATTTAAAAAATGGCATGATGGTAAAATTTTGTAAGTGGTCCTTGGGGACAATTTGCTTTTTGCATGTCATATTTATCCTACAGGATTTGAAAATGTTACAGAATAGTATATAAATCACAGTTCAAGTGTTTGATGTAGAAGCAAAAAGTAAGAGCCAAGAAAGAATTTTCCAAATTGCATTTATTGATGCTTAAGGCAAAAGGGACCATGACGCATTTAAACCTATTTTAAATTTTGAAAAGGTATTCAATGTTTGAAAATGTTGGTAGCAATGTTATATTCCAACATTGCTTCCTTGCAATTTTTACATTGAACCTGAGCCTTCCGAACTGTATGTTTATTTGATTAAGGAATTGTTACTTAAGTGATTCAAACAAAGATCAGCTTTGTGTTGTACATCACGAGATTATAGAACTGTCAGTGCCCAGCCGTAATTTTTACTTTTTAGTACATCATTGATCAATGGCTACTTTAATACTTACCCACTGCCACTGCATTTCAAATCCTGTGTCTCAAGGGGAAGTGGAAAGTTAAGAGTCAACTTAGGTGGGTGGAGAGTGGGAAATATCTTAAGAATGTCAACAGTGCTCTTTCCTCTTGATTTCCACAGGAGTTCAGATGTGTTCTAAGCCTACTGGAGTGACCACACTTTCAAGACCTGATGGAGGCCAGAGCTCAGAGTGGCAATGGGTCGCAGCCCTTGCTGCAGGCATCCCGTGACAGTGGCAGGCAGCGTGGAGAGCCCGACCTCAGAGACACCCTCACCCAGCAGGTACACGTATTGTCTCTGGATCAGATCAGAGCCATCCGAAACACCAATGAGTACACAGAGGGGCCTACTGTGGTCCCAAGACCTGGGCTCAAGCCTGCTCCTCGCCCTTCCACTCAGCACAAACATGAGAGACTCCATGGCCTGCCCGAGCACCGACAGCCTCCCAGGCTCCAGCACTCACAGGTCCATTCTTCTGCGAGAGCCCCTCTGTCCAGGTCCATCAGCACGGTCAGCTCAGGGTCACGGAGCAGTACGAGGACAAGTACCAGCAGCAGCTCCTCTGAACAGAGACTGTTAGGACCATCCTTTTCGGGGCAAGTTGGTGATGGAATAATCCGGGTGCAGCCCAAATCTGAGCTCAAGCCAGGTGAGCTTAAGCCCCTGAGCAAGGAAGATTTGGGCCTGCACGCCTACAGGTGTGAGGACTGTGGCAAGTGCAAATGTAAGGAGTGCACCTACCCGAGGCCTCTGCCATCAGACTGGATCTGCGACAAGCAGTGCCTTTGCTCAGCCCAGAACGTGATTGACTATGGGACTTGTGTGTGCTGTGTGAAAGGTCTCTTCTATCACTGTTCTAATGATGATGAGGACAACTGTGCTGACAACCCATGTTCTTGCAGCCAGTCTCACTGTTGTACACGATGGTCAGCCATGGGTGTCATGTCCCTCTTTTTGCCTTGTTTATGGTGTTACCTTCCAGCCAAGGGTTGCCTTAAATTGTGCCAGGGGTGTTATGACCGGGTTAACAGGCCTGGATGCCGTTGCAAAAATTCAAACACAGTTTGCTGCAAAGTTCCCACTGTCCCCCCCAGGAACTTTGAAAAACCAACATAGCATCATTAATCAGGAATATTACAGTAATAAGAATATTTTCTAACCCACATATGCAACCAACTAAAACAGTTATAATCTTGGCACTGTTAATAGAGGGTTGGGATAGTCTTTGCTGTTTGCAGTGAAATGCTTTTTTGTCCATGTGCCATTTTAACTGATATGCTTGTTAGAACTCAACTAATGGAGCTCCAAGAATGAGATACAGAACTTGGTGACCCACGTATTGCATAAGCTAAAGCAACACAGACACTCCTAGGCAAAGTTTTTGTTTGTGAATAGTACTTGCAAAATTTGTAAATTAGCAGATGACTTTTTTTCATTGTTTTCTCCAGAGATAATGTGCTATATTTTTGTATATACAATAATATTTGCAACTGTGAAAAACAAGTTGTGCCATACTACATGGCACAGTCACAAAATATTATACTAATATGTTGTACATTCGGAAGAATGTGAATCAATCAGTATGTTTTTAGATTGTATTTTGCCTTACAGAAAGCCTTTATTGTAAGACTCTGATTTCCCTTTGGACTTCATGTATATTGTACAGTTACAGTAAAATTCAACCTTTATTTTCTAATTTTTTCAACATATTGTTTAGTGTAAAGAATATTTATTTGAAGTTTTATTATTTTATAAAAAAGAATATTTATTTTAAGAGGCATCTTACAAATTTTGCCCCTTTTATGAGGATGTGATAGTTGCTGCAAATGAGGGGTTACAGATGCATATGTTCAATATAAAATAGAAAATATATTAACGTTTGAAATTAAACTGAGCTGTTTTGTCTTCTTTTACCTTTTGTTTCAAGTGCAAGAAATATTTTATGTTAAAGTTAACATTGTAATGAAATAGTTAATCACTTCTCTATAAGATTGTTTTTATCTTACGATTGCTGCTTTATAGTAAGCTGGATTTGATGATTTTCAGAGATAATTCTAGTAATCTGTATTTATTATGTGAGTGCTTATTTTGTCTATATCATTATTACTGTTCTTCCCTTTGTTTTTGCACATTTGCTGACTTGCCTTTATTTTGCAGGGGTTTTTTTTTTATCCTAAAACTGATTTATTATTCAAGAGACTTGCCTAAAATATTAACAATTAGACCTTTTCTTTATATACAGTATTAAGAATGAATGCCATGAGGATAATTCAAAACCAGAAGAATGGGTTTAGTTTAACAAAGATTTATTGAATGTCATCTGTGTGTCAGGCATGCAGTATACATACGTCTTCTTACAATTTAGCCAAAAATGTTTTCTTAACTTGGCTGACCATGGAGCTGTTTTTTCCAGTCTATCTGATTTTAGACTCTGAAACTTCACCATCATACCAAACTCCTTATATTAGAAAAGCCATGAAAAATAGAACTGGATTCAGGTATTGGTGTCATCAAATTTCACCCTGTATTGACCTTACAATTCAAGCTCCAGAAGGCCATCTTAGGGCCCTGACTTATTTAATCAAATTATCCACAAAATTGTTAACTTTTGCTTTGGGAAAACAATGCAGTGTGGCAAAAAGTTGGTATGTGTGGAGTTGTCTTTTGAGAGCAAAGACACAGCAAGCTGCTGTAAGCCCGTCTTGACAAATACTAGGTTTTCTTAAGTCACTTGATTAGTCACTTTGTGGCTGATGATTTTTTTTTTCCCAAAAGGACAACGTTTTGCTGCCAAGAGTCACCGGAAGTCTAGGAAATAATTTACCTGTCATTATTGTTTAATCTCTCGTTTCCTGTTCTGAGGTTCCTCTTAGGTTAAGAAATCTTAGTACAGGTTGTCTTCTGTTTTGTTTTGTTTTTTAAAACTGGCTTTCAAGGAACTCTATATATATAGCCTCCTACACTTGACATTGCACTACGGACCTTCATTTCCTTCTGAACTCTCTCCAAGAAACACAAGGTTAAATTAATTTAGAAATTATTTACTCTCAAGTTTCACATTTAGGATGCTGAATGTTTTGATTCTAATACTCTTAATGTTTCACCCTGGTGGTCCAAGGACGAATTAGAATGTTGTAAAATAGGGCCGGGTTTCTTACTGTGTAGTTTTCAAGATTTATAAAGCACAAAAATTTTGACTAGCTTTATTCATCAAAACTGCCACATGCATTGATAGAGCTTTTGATATAAAAATTGTGAGAGTTAAATGTTTCTTTTCTCCACATAAGCAGTTTTCAAAGTGTTTTATAGACAGATTGCATCAGATGCCATTGAGTGTTTATTGAGAAAGTAGATTGTAGATTCAGAACCCGAAGTTAGAATCGATGGTGTGGCCTAGGAATTTGCATTTTTAATCATTCCACAAGTGATGATAAGGCAGTATGAGAACTGCTGGCCTAGGAATTACTTTCTAATTTAACTTTTAAAAAAATGGACTCAAATAAACCATAAGTCACTAGTTTGACTATATAGGGATAGTCAACTAAGAAGAGGATTTGGTGTAAGTATGTAAGTTCTGATGAAAATAATTTGTGTAAAGGTAAATAGGAAAATTTGATTCCTTAAGAAGCTTCCAACTAACCTATTTAAATGTTGAGTCTATCTATAAACCAGTATAGAACTTTCAGAATATGGAAAACGAAAAGTTTATGACTAAACAGATTGAAAACAGCAGAGTTTTTTAAATGTTGCAAGTTATCTCATTTGGGAAAAAATAAGAAGGAATAACCGCCTCAAGTTCTTAAATCTCTAAAGTTCATGAAAATGTGTATCACAATATGAGTTTATAATCCAATGGCAATTATTTCAGTGTGATAGATTAAAAGTATAATAATACAGCAAACATGACTGCTAAGCATTTCGGGGAATTTTAATAAATGTTTTTTTCTGGTTTCTTGCTTTTTAAATTCTTTTTAAAATCTGGATGCTCTATATTTGAGATTCATTTAAGAATGACAACTTGATCGTTGTTACTTAAAACATTCATTTATGTGTTTTGAGGAGGAGATTTTAAGGCCCTGCCAAATTTCTGCCATGTTGGAGCATGCTCTGGGGATTGTCTGTGAAAGAAAGCCAAAACCCAGGGAAGTAATCTCAACCAAACTTTGTGCATAACTTCTTTCTCAAGTACACTTCTGTGTCAAGGACTACTTGACTCCAGGATATATAAATTGAGGTATTGATTGATGATGTCTGATAAATGAATTTGCTCAGCGCTGTCAGATATTTGATAGGCAGTTGATGAGTTTGATGTAGTTTATTAACTTTTGAGCATATAGGTCAAAATTTTCAAAGGTTTAATGGGTTTAGAGTTTTACTTGCACTTACATCTATTATACAATTGGCCATTTGCCTTCTTCTCCTAAATGTGAAAAAGGACCAAGATGTAAATGCAAAAATCTCAATTTTGAAAACAGGCTGAACTGTATAAATCAAAAACAAATTTGTCACCTTGTGGAGAATATTTTATACTATTTTTTTTTTTTTTTTTTTTTTTTGAGACAGAGTCTCACTCTGTTGCCCGGGCTAGGGTGAGTGCCGTGGCATCAGCCTAGCTCACAGCAACCTCAAACTCCTGGGCTCAAGCAATCCTTCTGCCTCAGCCTCCCAAGTGCCTGGGACTACAGGCATGCGCCACCATGCCTGGCTAATTTTTTCTATATATATTTAGTTGGCCAATTAATTTTTCTATTTTTATAGTAGAGACGGGGTCTCGCTGTTGCTCAGGCTGGTTTCAAACTCCTGACCTTGAGCGATCCGCCCGCCTCGGCCTCCCAGAGTGCTAGGATTACAGGCGTGAGCCACCGCGCCTGGCTACTATTTTGTTTTTTGATTTAATTTAATTTTATTTTTTGACGCAGAGTCTGACTTCGTCGCCCCAAGTAGAGTGCCGTGGTGTCAGCCTAGCTCACTGCAACCTCAAACTCCTGGGCTCAGGGAATCCTCCTGCCTCAGGCTTCTGAGCAGCTGCAACTACAGGCATGTGGCACCACGCCCGGCTAATTTTTTCTATTTTTGGTAGAGAAGGGGGTCTCACTCTTGCTCAGGCTGGTCTTGAACTCCTGACCTCAAGTGATCCTTCCACCTCGGCCTCCTAGAGTGCTAGGATTATAGGCGTGAGCCACCACTCTCAGCCTGTACTATTTTAATAAAGAAAAATGTAAAGATAGGTTATTAGCCGGTTACATCAATATTGTATTAGTATCTAGTCTTTGGTTGACAATATCCATTAAGGCAAACGTCATGTTAATTTCTGTTTTAATTTGGGCTAATGTCTCACTTCTCTGTGGATCTCCGTGGAGTAAAGGCCAGACCAGAATTTTAACAAGGCCTATCTGATTTGGACTAAAAGTAATCATCAGAGTGGAGCTGTCCATCTGGAATATTTGATCACTGGTTTGGCCATTCACAGAAGGATAAAGCAGTCAGGCTGTATATATCCTATAGCATGAATTTTATTTGGATGCCATACTGCCACACTATTAATGGCACAAAAGACCACCATGTGAATAATGAGAGACAAAATATGAATACCACTGATAATACTGCAATTCTGGTCAAAATTAAAATGTTCATTTAATCTATAATCAAAAAAGAAAAGGGAGAGATAGAAATACAGCAAATGAAAAAAAATAGCACTTAAAGTTTTTTCCATGCCTAGCATTTTTATTTAATATTGCATTTTGATTGACTTAAATAATTTTTAAGAGCCAATCTTATTTGGCAACTCATACTTTTTTTTTAATAAACTATTAAAGGAGATTAGAATGAAGCCTTGGCCTCTGGCTTGGCTAGATGGGGCATGTAAGGTTTCAGCATACCTTATGATTTTATTTCTCAAAAGAGTTGCTAATGCACAGAGAAGAATAAATAATTTGGCTTTATGCAAGGGCTTACTTGGAATGGAATTTGGGCACCAAAATATTATGGTATTTCAACTTAACAGATATTCTTTGAATGCCTACTGCTTACAAATCAGGGCTAATTGATCTAATGCAAAGGAAAGAGTTAGCAACTCTAATGCAAGACAGGACTCACAACAAAGGTACAAGCAAGGTGCTACAGGAGTACAGAAATTGGGAGAAGCATTGATGCATTCTTGTTAGTTGGTTTGTTCTCCATGCTCTACAATGGCTGTGGATATTTAAATAGCCAAAGAGTTTTTGCTAAGGCAGTTGCAACAGAATTAACATTACTCAGTAAATAAAATTATGTTCACCATACTCATGTCCTATATTGTAAATGAAACGTAGAGGTGTTTAAGGAAATATTTGAAAAACTGATTTTGCTATGTTCATTCTTAATTTTGAGACTGATGACTCACTAAAACCTTCCCTTAAAAATATAGATTTTTAAAAATACATTTTCAAAATATATAACTAAGAAATAAGTTAAAAGATCCATCTATTCTTGCTCTTCCAGTTCTTGCTGGAATTTACCTCTTGTCATTAACCTATAATTTTAGTTTGCTTCTGCACCTAGGGAAGGATGAATACTTGTGAAGAATGAATTGGAAATAATCAGACTGGGAGGATTGGGGGAACAAAAGTATAGATGATATTCTGAAAAGCAGCGATGAACTTTGGAGCAATTCTGCTCTTGCCATAAAAAAAACACCAGAGACGTGGCTGCTGAGGTTCACATGGCTCTCAAAAACCTAGATAACCCTCTCTAGTACCTGAGCTAAGGCAACTTCCATTTTTGAAATGTTTTTTGTTCCAAATAACATCTGGTTTATTGAATTGATTGAATTGCATCAGTAGTCCTTACAGTCAAGGATGGTTCTGATAAATACCATATTCGTCTCTCTCACTTTTCCAAATTCTTAACAGGTTCAGTGCCCCCATCCTGGCCCAAACCCAGCTTTCCTGCTCCAAAGTAGGCATAAAGTAGCCCTAATATCTGTGGCTGCTCACACTAGAAAACTGTTGCTGAGATTCCTGTTAGAAAGTCATCTTTTATAGATTTGGAGCAGCATTTAAGGAAGCATAGCTAATGGTCACTGTGAACATTATAAACACTATAAACATTATCAAACCTAGTGACCAACTAGACTAGCATGTATCAAACAAGAGCACATACAGAGCCTTGGGATAGATTTAGTACCTGCTTTGTTGGCATGGCAGAGCTAATGGCTAGGATGCCCAAGGAGATGTTTGTCTCTGACTCATGACTGTGCTAGTGAGGAATTGACTCCAGGAACATAAGCAACCAATCAACATTTGCATTTAGGTCCAGATGTCACCCAGACTCTGACCTACACAATTAAGATCGAGCCTAATTGATTTAGTTTTGTTTGTGCCATAACTGTGGAAATACTGAAAATATAGATTCTTTTACAGGCAATTGGTTTATTTTAGTCATCTGTGAAAAGTCACATGATATGCATCCAATAATATGTCATCTGGGTCTTTGCCCTGCCATATGAATAATCAAGAGTGTAATGACTTGTCACTGATTTAATATTTATCGTGCCTCTTTGGTATAAAAGGTATTATGGTAGGTGGGGGCAGGGGAAGCATTCATTAGATCTGTGACTATGGACAAGCAAATGAAGAATAATTGTTCACCTCCCTGTGGAATCTGATAATCTAGGACTTAGATTCTAAGTCATAGAAAATGACCAATAGCATTATCAAATTCCTGGCCTGGGTGATTTGACTTCCTAGTGACATTTATCAAGGTCTGGAGATATTTTTGGGTTTTACTACTGGGATTGGGAGGAGGAAGATACCGGCATCTTGTGAGTAGAGGCCAGGGTTGCTGCTAAACATCCTGCAATGCCCAGGACAGCCCCCCCGTAATGAAGAATTATCCAGCCCAATATGCCAATAATACTGAGTTTAAAAAATCCCACCACAGAACAAGCTGAGGTAGTAGTGAGGAAAATGTAATGTATCCGTCTGACACATAGCAAAGAAGCTGTGTGAGGGAGGATGAGGTCAAAGGACAAGTGGAGATTACTGCGACCATAACTTTGGAATTTCCATTTTGACTGCTAAGCCTCTGAAACTCCTCTATTGGAAAAAAAGACCTATGTTTGTGAACTATCTGTATATGTCTAACACACCTACTTTCCTATGGTGCTTTAAGCTCACTGACTTTGGAGACAAGCTACCCTGTACAAATGTCCTTCTTGGATACTTACTGGCAGCGTGATAAAAGGCAAGTTAGTTGCCTTCTCCAAGCCTAATGTCTTCATCTGAGAGATAGTAATTCTTGCTTCTAAGGTTGTTGTGAAAGTTAAAGAGTTATGTGTGAATTATTAGTCCTTGTGATTAAAAAGTACTAAAGAAATACTAACTATAATTTTATATTTCAGTTGAATTCCACCCTCTACTACCCCTCTTCTTCAGGAACAGTGTTAAATACCTAAGATGCAAGACTCCATCTCCTAGATGTCTAGAAGTTCTGCCTTCCTAGAACTTGTGTGTAGGACAACTAAATAAGACTATAGAGTATAATACACGTGATAGACTTAAAATACATATGAAAAGGAAGCAAATAACTCTATCTTGGGTGGGGTGAGTGGGATCAGAGAAGTTTCCCAGAGAGGGTAATGTTGCAAAGGGACTTGGATGATTTTCCAAAAGTGACATGGTGGGGTAGGAGTCCACAGACCACCAAGTGTGGAGAAAAAGGGATTCATTCTTGAAACAGAGAAGAAAAAATAATTGACATGAAGTAAAAGAAGTAATACATTTCAGGCGAAGAGCAGTGGCTCATGCCTGTAATCTTAGCACTTTGGGAGGAAGAGTGGGAGGATCACTTGAGGCTAGGAGTTTGAAGTTGCAGTGAGCTATGATGACACCACTGCACTCTACTAGCCCAGGCAACAGAGCAAGCCCCAGTCTCAAGATAAATAAATACATAAATAAGTAAAGTTATAAATAAAGTAATTAATAAATTTCTTATAAATGTTTCTTTATAAGAGGTTTCAGTTTCTAAAAAATTGTTTCTAATAATTAAATATAAACATACATATACATATTTAAAGAGACATGTATTTTGAGAGTTTGTTAATGTTGTAATTGTTGTTTATTGATGTTTCTTACTGGATGTAAATTTGTTTCATATTTTGGGGAAGGGCAGGAAGTTGATAATGCTACCGGTCATTTTCTATGGCTTAGAACCTAAGTCCTAGATTATCAGATTCCAAAGGGCAATGAGCAAGTATTCTTCATTTGCTTGTCAATAGTAATAGATCTAATGAATGCATCCCCTGCCCCCACCTACCATAATACCTTTCACACCAAAACTTAGTCAACTGTCCCACAAGATTCACAAGATCCCTTTGTTGCCTAAAAACTACACCAAACAAAAATCATACTTTTAGGATGGTTTGCTAAGTGAAATTATTAGTTTACCCTAGTTTTACCTAATTTATGACATACATATTATTTTTTATTTTAAGTTATTTTAAAGCTCATGAGGAAAAGATGAGTATAAATCATTATATATAATACTCTAGTAAAAAAATTGGATTATTGATTAAAGATGTGTTAAGAAACTCCTTTTTTTGTTTCTAGACTCATCTTTGATTGTTGATAGGTACTAACATGATATTTTCTGCCCGTTTACCTAAATAATTGACAAACTGAAGCATACTTTTAACATAAACTTCTATTGAAAAAAGACACAGGTAATTTCTTTTATAAAGCAATGAAATTTTTTGTATGACAAATAACCCAAAATCAGACTATCCATTACTAAGATAGAAGTCTGGAAAGGAAAGTGTTTGAAACTATGATTGTTGGATATTACTATTGTCTTAGTCCATTTTTCTGTTACTATAACAGAATACCTGAGACTAAGTAATTTATAAAGAAAGGAGATTTATTTGACTTCCAGCTCTGGAGGCTGGGAAGCTCAAAATCAGGCAGCCACATCTGGTGAGTGTCTCAAGCTGCAGCATAACATGGCAGATGGCAGATGGCATCACATGGGTGACTGGGTATGTGCAAAAGAGACAAAACACAAGGGGTGACCTGCTTTATAACCACCCATGCTCTCTCAGTAACTTATTTGGTCCCTTGAGAGTGAGAACTCACTTACTCTTAGGAGATAGCAATTAATCCCTTCATGAGGGCAGATCCGTCATGACCCAAACCTCTTAAAGTTCCCACTCTCTCCAACACTGTTACATTGCGGACCAATATTAACATGAATTTTGGTGGGGACAAACCATAGCAACTATCTGTAAGATAGCAATGGTGTAAAATTCGTAGCATGACTTAATAGGAAGAACACTGGCTATAGCGTTATAGGCCATGTGTCTTCAGGGACAAGTCACTTAACTTCTCTTGGTTCAATTTCTTTCCTGCAAATGGTGGTTAATAATACATACTTCATGTGTGATCTGGCAACTAAAAGAGATACTACTCTTTAAATAAATTATCTTGTTAACAGGGAACTGTTACATGGATATTATTGATATTAACAATATAGTTACATTCTTCAATGTACTGTAATATCTCCATAGAGAATGTACGCATGTATGTATATACTTGTGTGTCTGTGTGTTTGTGTACAGATATAGATTTTTGCAATGTTCCTACTAAAACAAATAGCTATGTTAACGGACTTGTAAACTTTAGTTTTATCCAATGTTCATCTACTTTGAGAGCATAAACCGAAAGGAGGACTATAGGAATTCACTCATAGTCACAAGTACTACATCTTTCCATTAATAACTTCACAACTGGGCCGGGCACGGTGGCTCACGCCTCTAATCCTAGCACTCTGGGAGGCTGAGGTGGGAGGATTGCTCAAGGTCAGGAGTTTGAAACCAGCCTGAGCAAGAGCGAGACCCATCTCTATTAAAAATAGAAAGAAATTAATTGGCCAACTAAAAATATATAGAAAAACTTAGCAGGACACGGTGGTGGGCGCATGCCTGTAGTCCCAGCTACTTGGGAGGCTGAGGCAGAAGGATCATTTGAGCCCAGGAGTTTGAGGTTGCTGTGAGCTAGGTTGAGGCCACGACACTCTAGCCCAGGCAACAGAGTGAGACTCTGTCTCAAAAAAAAAAAAAAAATTATTTCACAACTGGATTTGTGACAATGCCACCAATTTAGGGATTTTTTTGTAAGAAAAGGAAAGACCTAGTGACAGCTGTTCATTTCGGCAGAGCCACTACCATATGGCACATGGGAGGTGACCGATGGGCATTTGATGAATGAATTAACAAATGAGTTCAATAGAAATAAAGGTATACTGTAGATATCTAAGAAAAAAAGAATATGAATAAAAATACATGGCAGAATTTAAATATAGTTTGAATGCTAGAGATATAAGAAAGTTATTTAATTCTAAGATGAACATTTGTATTCTTATTTATGCCTCTCTGAAATTAAAGTGCATCTTATAATCAAGGGTATTTTACAATTGCCATTGGCTAGGCAGTTGTCAGGGCATACGTTTCATTGTTTGCTGTGCTTAAACTTGATCACAGTTATTCATATTGTCCTACTTCAATTGAGTTAATATGCATTTTACACATTTTAATTTGTAATTGTTCAAAATGTCTTCATGAAACAAAATAGAAATGAAAAGTTATGCCCTCAAAAGACAAAAATGTTAAATGTTATGTTATTGGGCTTATATTTAACAGTAAGGAAACAAATTTCTGTTTTTGGAGAAAGAATTGCACTCTAATTTATCTTGCAAAAAACAACTAAGTGCTTTATAGGACCCTAAGAAAGGGAGAGACTCACAAACAGATGACTAGATGAGAGAAATGTCAAAGCAATGATAAGTTGGTATGACTGATTTGCAGATCTCAGACGACTAACGTTAAGATTTTGTCATGAATTTATCAGCAGTACTTTTAATTTTTTTCATGGTTCAAAAATAATGGTGTCTCTTACAATCTGTTGGGTTTTAAACTTGCAGAAATATAGTAGTCTTTATGGATATTCAGAGAAAGCAGCAATCGTCAACCAGGGTACTGAAGACAGATGAAGTTTTGCCTGGGTCTTTAAAAATAGGTGGTAAGGAGGTGTTCCGAAAAGGCAAAAGTCAGTATTGAGCAAAGTCCTCACCATCAGGAGATGGTGAATAGACCACTCGGGCTGAAATGCACATTAATATAAGAGTTACATGAAAAAGAAGATTGAAAAGATAGATTTGGCCCAACTCTAAGGACCCTGAATGTCAGACTAAAGAACATGAACCTGATCCTAACACATCTCCCCGGATCCATTTTTAGCCCTTCCGTGACATTTTCTGATTGACTGTAAGCGGGATGTTTTAAGAGTGTATTCTAAGCATTTTTATTCTTTTAAAAGAATGTTTGATGACTTCCTTTTGCTCTTTGAGCAAAGTTCAAGTTCTTTAAAGACCCAGAATGATGCGCTTCTTCCCCTCCCCTTTACCTATTCATCTGCTGCCTTACACTCTAGCTGCAGTGGTCTGCCTTGGGTCTCTTTTAGCTTCAGTCTTTTTCCTTCCCTCCACACATCCTTCACAAATACTATTGCCTTTACATGGAATCTCTCCTTCCTTAATCCTCTTCCCATGTCAATCCACCTGAAAAACTTATTCTTCCTTTAAAACTCAGTGAAAATGTCACCTCCCTAGGAAAGCTGCTTCTAAACCCTAGTCTAGATAAGCTTTCTTTGTGATTTACTATCATATTATCCAGTCTTTTTCTTCCATGGCACATATTAGCAATGTAGTTATTTAATTATCTGTGTAATGGTTGTTTGGTGTCTTTCTCTTCATTAGACCTTTTTTATTTGGTTCATACCCAGATTTCAAGGGCCAAGCCCATCACCTGATACAAAGGAAGTGCTCAGTATTTCATGAAGAAATGAATGAATGAATGAATTCAACAGATAGTAAAGATATCCTGATGTCATCTAAGAAAGAAAGGGTATGAAGAAGTAGTAATTTGGGAGAAAGCTGATTGTTTTATGTGGAATGAATTAGAAGAGTAAGAACTTAGTTAAAGAACAACTTCCCTCTTTCTCTTCTCTCTTCTCCCCCAAAGTACCGGATTCACAGTCATTTGTGTGGAGCAGCTGTCTCATGCTATTGCTCTTGCTTCACATGTAAGGTTTTAAAGGACAGGGATGAGGACTTCTTCATGAGTCTGGTGCTTATTGCAATGCTTGACACAAAGTAGATGCTCCTTAAATGCATTTGAATGAATGGGTCATCCACGAAACACGCTCCCACAAAAAACTTATTCAAAATGTTTAACATCTGACCAAATATCTGGGTACCATGATGACCCAGCTAAGTTGTCTCATAAAATTAACCATCACAAGCAGCAAGACTTTCTCGGGAAAGACTTGGTTCTTAATTAGAATAGTTATGTCTGAGTCGCTCTCTCTTTAGGGCTTTACCAATATATTATAAATTAACTGCCTGGTGACAAATGGAAGGGACTTTAACAGATGAGAAAACAAACCTCCTATATTAAACAGAAAACCATATTAATTATATATTTTTCTTCTGAAAACTGATAAGCTACCTATTAGAGCTTTGGTGGGTCTCTAGGAGAGCACCAAAAATTTTAATGTGTATGTACTCTATGGACTACTTTGACAGAGTAGATTTTTAAATGTAACAAGATAAGTCAACTTGAGTGGTAATATATTTTGGGAAACCAGCTCACTATAAATTGTGGCTGTAAACATTATACTGTAAATGCTTTGTAGTTTTCCCCCAATAAAAAAATAAATAAATTAAAAAAAAAAAATTTTAATGTGATACAGTACAAACATAATGGCCAAAATCACTAACTTTGAAACTTGATAGACAGTCTCTCACAATGGTGTTGTAATTTGCTGGCTGAATGTCCTTGCGTGGTCTCTAAACTTTTCCGAGTTTACTCACATATTAAAGAGGAATTAAAACTACTTTTTCTGTGGGTTGTTTCATAATTAAAACTATGCTATATTGCCACTATCTTCTTTAAGTTGGTTTGTATAATCTTCTGCAGAGCAACGGATATTTTATAACCAGTATCTAGCATGTGCCTTAGATTGCAACATTTGTGGCATAAACACATGCCAACAAACAAAGCACTTTATAAATAGGAACTTCAGTTGACAGCCATTTCACTTTTATTGTAGGGTGAAGCAGGGTGAATCTAAAATAAAGCCATTTTAGATTAAATATCATTGTGTATCAGTGTACTGTAGCTCTATCTTTTTCCCTGAACTTTAGATTCAGATCTTAATATGGAAGTCGGAGCTACATCTGTGTAAATCATAGTAATTTTTTTACATGTTATGGTACAGTGCCCTACTGTTGACTTCTTGCTTTCACATACACTGTCTCATTTTGATTTTTGATCCTCACAGCTGGCCCTGACATGGGTGTAGGGCAGACATTAATATTCCTATTTTACATAAGAGGAAATTTGAGTTCTTGTGGATGTGAGAATGGCTTTAAATCACATAATAAGCAGATGAGAATATCTTCATTGAAGCCTACACTTCTGATCCCAAGTTTAATGCTCTGATTGTATCATAGTTATTTCCTTCTATTGATGTTTGCAGAGAAATCTCTCTTAAATGCATTCTTGGTTACCAGATGATATTTTTGTTCTGGCATCTTCATACATGGACAATAATTTATTATTTAAAATTAGATTATTTCAAACTATTTTCTTCTATGAGGCCTAACACTATTAATATTTCGGTTGTTACAATTGTCATTGTCATTGCTACTATTCCAAGTCAGTGATTAGTAATAGATCTTATTCCATTACTTCTCATCAATTCTAATCCTATAAATAATGAGATAATACAAAAACCTTAGTGTTTTTGAGTTATAAATTACTTAATTTGGAAATATACCCAAAGAGAAAGCCATGAAAATATGTTTTCTATCTCCTCTATGTGTTGCATTTTAATGAACCAGAATTGAGAAAGTAGCTGGACAATCTAACAGCTTTCTCATGGCCTTTAAATTTAAGAATAACTTATTTAATGGTTTATGAAAGTTTATCATTCAATTCCCTGGTCAATTATCATTCGAAAATGTATCACTTTATTTTCATTGATTTTTCTAGTCATAATAACTATGAAATGCAATTATTGTATGGCTGTTCTAATTAGATTAATCTAAAAATGAAAAAAGAACTGTGAATTTAAAAACCAAAATATCAAACTTCATATTCTATTTGAATTTGATAGAACTCCTAAATGTAAGGTTGCCCAAGGAAAGTACTGGAGTTATAATCATTGTGAACCTCCCAAATTCCAGGTTCATTACTTCTGAAGTTTTCTTTTCTCCCATATGGTAAAGGAAAAGATGCTAACCTGTTAAGTATGGCAGATTTATTTCTATTGTTTTATCCATTGTCTGTCTCACATATTATTCGATGCTAAGATTCACATTTGTAAATGTGCTTCTAAAAAAGAGAAAAAGAATCTACTTAAATTTTTTCCAAATTCAACAAATGTGTAGGTACATTTAGGTACATATAATTATTATCTGTTTGTACCCTCACTCCTCATTCCGCTCTTCCCTGCCCCCACCTCCAAAAAACAAGTCTCCTTTCCTAGGACTTTGAGTTTATTTATTTATTTTTCTTGTGTATACATTGAAGGAAGACATGAGGCAAGGATTTGACTTAAAAGGCCAAACCTTCTCTTGGTTACCTGCCTAAATCCTTGGAACCAAGCCTAAACTTTAAGTAGCAATTTAAACAGTAAATAAATTCTGCTAATGGCTATTAGATTGCTAGCTAGGGAGATTAGTATAGGGAGCAATTCTAATTAAATAGAGAACACTGAAGAGAGCTGAAACTTTTCAAGAATAGATTGTGTCTCCCATGCCTCATTAGGAATATAAAATCAGCTTCTATTGTGAGAAGGGCAATCTTTCAAAAGACTGCTCTTTTGCCATAGAGAGGTTATATCACCTCCATTTTCAAATTTTGCATTTCTTTTTTAGTAGCAAAGGGTATTTTTATTGCCCCAATCCAATTAAAACCATGCTAAATCACCATGTTGTATTTTGAGTTAGCCATAATTTATCTCCGGTTTAGACACATAAAAAGGCTGATCTCAGCCACTGTAGCACAATTTAAGAATTTAGATTCTTCCCTCCCAGTGCTTCTTACTTAGATAAGGCTGAAAGGAGTTGGTGACAGGCTGATTCCGCCTTCTTCCTCACTTTGCCCTTTGTACCCAGAGTTCACACCATCTTCCACCTGGACAGGTATCATTTTAGACAAAAGTGGGGAAGAAAGTGAGAGTAGAGTCACAGCAACAGACCTGGCCTGCCCAAAGGTCAATCTTATCAAGTTAGAGTTAAATCGCACAATTCATTAAGTAGGATGACAGACTTTTGTGCTAGTTGGTTTGTTCCTTTTTCTATTAGTGGGATTTAACATTAAAAACACGAAACATTTAATGCAGGAGAAAATATGTTAATAGTTTGTTAATTCATTGTTTAATGTAGTATAATCATGATAGTTGAAAGAAAAAGTTTTAGGAAAAAAAATCGCTTTTAAATTTGCAAAATAAATTTCAAAGGGCTCTTTCTTAGGAACAGACAGGAAATGCCCTGGTGGTAGTCGCTGCTCTGAACGTGACTACCAGGTGTCTTAGTGCCTAAGAAGGCACCTAGGAACGACAGGCCAGATGCCTACGCATTCTCTCTCCTTCACTGAATTACTCCTCGCTCCCATTTCTTCACATGGAACAAGAATAAATTATACTGAGGTTTTTGTCAATGATTATGTCAACATCGTCAATGTGGGTTGATCCCTTGCCAGGAATATACGTGCCAGTAGGGAGCACACCTATAACTAAGACTCCTCTGAGTCATTTTATTTATTGGTTTACTTGTTTATTTTAATAAGGGAGTAATTTCCTACAAAAATAAACAGTTACATTTATTTATTTATTCTTATTCATTGATGCAGTGTCCCAGAAAGAACATGAGCCTTGGAGTATGTGATACTCTCATTTCCCTAGTGAAGGGAAAAGTAATACTTACCTTTCAAGTTTTATAAGAATTCATGATAAAGTATATGCATTTCCAAGCACAGTACCTAGCTTATGGTGGGTGGTTGATAAATGTTACCTTCTTTATACCTCCCTATTCTCCCAATCATCTCAACCCTGAGCTGTTCAGCTGCCACAGAGGCAACTGCTACTAATATCCGGGTGAATCTCGGGATGCTGGTTTTGAGGCACTAAGGCTGTCAGCACTACCTGAGGCATAATCACCATGGTAAAGGATCTCCAAGCTCAAGCCCTAATATCCTGCACAGTCTCTGCAAAAGCCAATCGATGGGAGCACTTCCCTTCTGTGAGGTAATTATACTGTTGTGGCCTTAAAGTACAAATTTAACTTTTCTGATAGAATGTTCTCCTACACTTGGGGCCAGGACCTTGCTATGGGCTGTCAAGAGGAGTGGCCAGTTCTAGTACAACCAGACCTGTCCCACATGCAGAACAATGGCAGACCAGTATCCTAAGTATAAATTGTTCATGATACTGACAATGATAAAGATTTTTTCATGTCAGGGAAACTTGGAGTTTTATGAAGCAGTTTGGAAGAGACATATCTTTCAGATAAAATTCAGGTGGGCATACATTTACACAACATTTAACATAAAATGAAGCTGCAATAAATATACTGGCTTTTCCTATTTCCTTATACACTCCCACATACCTTGTTTCTGCCACCATTACTTCTGTCTACTGAAATAACATGAGTAAGCTAAACAACAAAACTTCTTCCTAGAATGTGTCCTGTGCCGAGTCACTATATTAACCCAGATTTGCTGCTGCTTCTTCTTTTTTTGAATAGCCAATAGGAGTTTGAAGTTTGTGAGTATAAATCTCTCATTGAAAGGCAACGATAAGGGTGCTGTGTAATAGGGAAACTTGGAGTTTCATGAAGCAGAGACATATCTTACATATAAAATTCCAGGAAAACAACAAATGTCACTGGAGGAAAGGGTACCTTATAAAACAGAACTGTTTTTCAGTTGCTCAAAGAAATGCTTTGTTCATCTGTTAATAAAACAAATTTATGGGCAGCAAATAATCTGTACAACAAGTGCTTTGTTTTCACCTTGGTTGCAAGGCTATCACTCTGGGAAAAGGACATTTGTCCTTAGGGGCAGTCTCCCTAAGTGAGAAAATGTAGAGTACACAGACTAACCATGAGGAGAACTGGATTCTGATCTTGATTTTGTCACTGTCTGTGTAACAGCAGGCAAGGCGTTTAATTCATTTTTGCCTCCTATGGATAGAATTGGATTACTATGTGGTCACTAAAATCCTTTGCAGCAATATGGATTCTGATTTTAGTAAAGGAAAAAGTAGAACCTGTCAAAAGCTAAACTCTTTTTC
The DNA here is from genome assembly GCA_963574885.1 of Lepilemur ruficaudatus. Taxonomy (NCBI): domain Eukaryota; kingdom Metazoa; phylum Chordata; class Mammalia; order Primates; family Lepilemuridae; genus Lepilemur; species Lepilemur ruficaudatus. The sequence goes on along the minus strand of CAUYRT010033481.1, from coordinate 125,701 downwards.
TTTTTTTTTTTGCAAAAAAAAAAAAATTTTTTTTAATCTTATTTGGAGGAGTACATGTGAGGGTATTCAACTATACTGGAAATGCTTCCTTTTTAAGCTGGGTAGTGAATACATGGAGGTTTATATATTTTATATATTTCAAATAATTCATAGTACATTTAAAAATATTCTTTCTTTTATTTAGATTTCTAATGCTAGAGGAGTATGTTCAGATTATTTCCTTTTCTTGAAGTTTAAAGTGAGTAACTATTTAAAGTAGGTGAGGTGGAGAGGAATTGGCATTTCCCTGTGAGCTGCTCTGGATTCAAGGCCCAGTGCTGCTACAGGGGAGCCCCACATTCTCTCTAAATGAAACCAGCCCCATCTTTGTGTTCCTAGGCTCAGGCTCTTCTCCATCAACAACATGCTCCTCAACTCCGCAGCAGAAGTGGGCAGCTCACCAAGAAGAACATGGCTGGCAGCAGAGGTATGTCCCCTTCCAATAATATCATCTATTACCCACAGTTAAGCATTGCTTTGAGAGGATAGTAATCCAAGAAGACTGTTGCCCTAACCACTCTGTCCTGGGGAAGGAAGTCTGTACAATCAAAAGGCTTTCCTTAATTGCCCATTCCTTCAGCCCATTAGCAGGTCCCAAAGTGCCAGCATCTCAGTTTCCATCCTCCTTTCCTAGATGGCTCTGGTGGTGATCACTGTGTTGTCAGATGGGACCCGACGCCTGTTGTCCGTCAGAGCTCCTTTCCCAGGGGAATGTATTCTGCCTTGGCAGGTTTTTGTGATATAGGTAAGGAATTCAGGGGACTCACAGGTAACATTGGAGGATATAAAATCTCACTAATAGTAGGTATTTCTCTGTCTTACTGCCATAGTGCTTTGAATTTCAAGCACATTCTTCCCTATCGTGTCAAGAAAACTGCCTTCTGGCAGTATAATTTTCCAATATTGTATTAGGCAATTTTTCAAACCTATAGTATAGTTGAAAGAGTTATACAGTGATTACCCATATACCCACCACCTAGATTCTATAATTTTTTTCTTATTCTTCACATGTAGGGCATTTGTTCACAGGGAGGCCACAAGTTTTGTGCCCCTCATCACAATGACCCCAGACTCCCATTGGGTGTGTTGCAAAAAAGCTCAACTCTTGTATCATTTTTCTATCTAGTCACCAAGGAGCAATTCTTCTCTGATTTCTTTACCCACTGCTACTGTTCCAGAAGGGCACACTCACACCTCCATGTTCTTTGTGAACACCATAAACTCAATTTTCAGCACAGAATGAACAGATATCCCATGGAGTCCCCTACACTGGATTTGTACAGACCATAAAAAGAGGTAAAGGCAGCCTGATTACCAATGTAAAGAACATTTGCTCAAGTGAACAGTTCTTCCTTTGAAGATAACTTCTTTTGAATAAAGCGCTACTCTACTCTTCAAAAGTGTTAATTTTCAAGAGGTAACAAAATTGTTTTTCTTATCAATTAGTAATTGTGCTTATTTTGTTTGTCTGTTTGTTCTTACTGAAGCCAATATTTTTGACCAGATTTCCTCTTTCAGCCTATATTGTCTAGAAGAATTGTTTCTAAAATGAGGAGGGGGCCCTCCAAGAGGTATATACAATGAATCATTTACATATAGAAAGAACATACTTATGTGTTAATTTTAAAAATAATAAAATTGATCTTTATTAATATTTAATATAGGGATACTTACTAGTGACTACAAGGTCTGATCCATGTGCCAGGCATTCATGGATGGTGAGTTGTCTCAAGAGAGACGGGAAGGGCTGATCATGGCTTTTTCACTAGAGCTTTGCTTTCAGCATGTACCAACATTTGATAGTTGTGTGTTCTGGGTTAGGAGCATTTGTCCATTATATTATTTAGTTTAAACTGGTCTAGTCTCATACTCACAGCCTAAATGAAGACTGAAAAATTTATTCTAATAATGTAAGCACAGTGAGCAGTAAGAAAATGACAGAGTTGATATTTCTACTCTAAGTACAAGTTCATTATCAGTCATGATATGAGAGGAAAATCACAGTCTGAGAGGAAATGGGAGGGGAGAGAATACATGAAATATGGACTTATATTCATTATCATTAGCAGTGAAGCACACCGAATGTGTTATTTTATATAATCGTGATATATCTTTTTTTCAACCTTTACAGCTGTCAAACAAATCATCAACTGAATCTACAATCAGATTTTTAAATCACTGTATCACAAAACATTAAATTAATTTTAAAGTCAAGTATTTATTACTTGTAGTAAGAGCAAATTTATTTTTGTACTGTTAATACAATCAAGAATGTTTAAAGACATTCACCATTCTATTTTTATCATATCCTATTTGAATTTTATTCTCGTTGTATTTTATTATAGACACACTATATCAATATAACAATACTTGTATATAATTTATGACATAGTAGACTCTAAACTTTCACTGACAGTTTCATGAACTGATATGTTTGTTTAGTTATCATGGAGTTAGAGAAAAATTCAGAACATGAATTGGAGGAAGCTGTCTTTACTGTTTATGGGATTTTGGGAAACTGTATAATGTTCTTCATCTGTACAATGGCAATAATATTAGTACCTAATATGTAAGATTTTTCTGATGATTAAGTATGTGTGTGTGTGTGTATATCTTTTTAAAAGTGCTTGTCAGTATGCGAAAAGTCAATGTGTAAGATTTTATTCATTTATTTATTTATTGCTGCTGCTGTAGCATTTCCCAAACTTTGTTCCAGCACACTTGTCTAAAAAAGTGTCTGTACACTTTTGACTAATGCAGCATATTCTTATCTTTTCTTGGATATTTGTAAAACACCTCGCTGTGCAAATTGTTTTGAGACTTCTTTGAAGTAAGAGAACTTGTTCAACTTTATTTAATTCTTCATTTCTCCAAAGCATTTGACCCCAAAAGCCAGTTTTTAAATTTATAAAATATTAATTAATGAATTAATTTAAAATAACTGTAATAAATCCATTACATGCTAACATAAATAACATATTTTTATGAAAACTTTAAACAAACAAAAAAATTCAGCGAGAAGAGTGGACATTTTTTACACTTTTACAAATCCCTTCGATGTCTGGCTTAATGTAGACAGCTGGATTCTCATATCTGCTATTGCAGTCTGTTATGAAATGTTGTTTTGGTTGAAGTAGTTGAAGGAAATCTGGCATCACACAGATCTGTAGCTGGAAAAAGCAGGAGTTTTTTAATAGCATTTTTAGGAAATTATGATTTTACTGCAATACTGTACCAAAATTTGGCATCTGGTAGTTTCTTAAAAGTTAGTTGCAATATAGAATCCAAAATCATATCAATAAACTTTTCATACTCTGCTACAATAAAATCCATCCTTCATTTTCAATGGATATTTTTTTAAAAATCTTTTTTTTAAAGGCGCATATAGGAACATATCTCAAAGCACAGTTTGGGAAGACTGCCTTTCTGATTAAGTATGTCTTGTCCTAATGTTATTCTGTTGCCTGTATGTCATAAATATTAAAGTCCAAGCTGGTTCGTAGAAATGCTCAGTGTCTAGGTTCATGTCCAAAGAAAACATGTGTTTGATAAGTGAATTCTGATTCTGATCATAGCGTCTCTCCTTATTATAGTGTATTACAGAAACCAAAAAGACACCAGGACAACTTACTGAAATAATAGCCCTACAGCCTCATAACAGAGGTGAAGGGGAATTCTAATTCCACTGGACTCGAATTCTTAGGCTGTTAAATAACCTTTGACATCCCTTGACCTCTCTTTTATAAAGCATGAATGAAATATGAACATTACTGAGCACAAATTTAGCAACGGATTCTCCAGGGAGACTTTGCAAAGCACTGAACACTACTGTGAGCTGTTTCAGAAGAATGAGTTTCCATTTCCATCTCTGTTGCTTAAGGTTAAAGTCAGCCCAGCAGAATACCTGCTCTCCTTCCCTCATGGGAAAGTCACATTTCCTTCTAATCTCCTGTAAATATTTTTCTAAACAATTGTCAACATTAGCCAGCAAAACTTGTAACCCCTCTTGCAAATAGCAAATGGCACGAAGACGCTTTCAATAGCCTTATTTAAAATGTCATTTGACTCCTTTTCTGGTTCTTTTTATTCTCCTTTATGCTTTTCTACAATATCATTTCCATATTCCCCTGGAAATTCACAACCAAAAGCATTTCAATATTAGTGTTTCACAAAAAATATGTAAAACATAAAATGAAAAGCAAAATACAATGGAAGAACCTCTTTAAATTGCTTTAAGAAAACTTAATAGTCTTGAATAAACAGAACTATTTCCAGGAATAACAATAATTCTCAAGCATTTTTTCTTCTTTTAAAAAAATAAAACAGAGCATAAAAATGTGTTTCATAAATCACTGAGATGTGTAAATAAAGGAAGCTACAGAACTTCCTGGACTGAAAAAAAAATCATTTTTTAATTAATCTGCTTGTAAGAACAAATATATCATATCTGAAATATAAATAATTATAAAGTCACAAATAATTTATTCTTCAGTGACAAACTTTTGAACAACCTCCAAATTTTCAACACCGTAAATAATATATAATTTTAGACTCTCTTCTTTAAGTTAAAGAGATGATGAAAGATATTTTTCTTCTGCAATGCTGTCATAACTAGTTTATAAATTTGCTCAAGTTAAAAGCCAGATTTTTCATAATTAGATGATTAATGAGTCTGTTTCTTTAGTTCATGGGTCAGATAGGGGTCTGAGTTAAAGATTTCCTAGGGTCTTTGAGAGAGAAAATATATCCTTCCGTCTTCTTTTTCTGCTAGGAAAGACAAAGATATTTCTCCCTGGTTCCCTAACACAACGGGCATTTGGAGATCTGGCCTGGAAACGACAGAGCTTCTTACTTTCCCACGGAGAGCTTTCTACAAGTTTTCTTCCTGAAACTCAGAACTGATAGTGAAACTCTCCTGCTCAAAATTCTTTCATAGTAATACATATCCTCCACAAATGGACCCCTTAAAATATCCAGCTGTACCAATCACTGCAAGATTTATCTCCTTTTCTCAACTTTCCTTTTCCTCTGTACACACTAAGTTCCTGAACCTACATCCATCAACTATTATTCAGACTGTTGTCTTAGCCTGGAATTTTCGTCTTCTACTGCTTTCCTCATCTGCATCTATAAATTCCACCGTGAATTCCACTTCCTCCAAGACACCTTTCCGGATGCCCGCAGTCAGAATGAAACTCTGTTTTTCTTAAACTCTCACACCTGTTTTGATTTTTGCTGCAGCTTGGATTTGCCCCAGGATTCTAGCCTGTTTCTTTATATCTTCTTACTACAGATTCAATCCCTAGGCCAGGTCATTTATCCCCAAGGTTTTAACTGTTACTAAAATGAAACCGATTCCAAAATTTACATCTGCAGCTCCAGTGACTTCTCTGAGTATGCCACTAACACAGGCTCCTTTGGGCAGGTCCAAAGGCAGTGAGTTACCTCAACTGATTGTTCACAATCAGTTATAAATCTTCTTGTTTTACTCTTTCCTTCTTCTCATTACTGCACTTGACTAGTTTAAAAAAAAAAAAAAAAAGAGCTCCCTTGCCTGCATTCCTTGTTAGTTGAGTAATTATCATACACAGAGTCACTTGAACTATACTCATTTCTCTACCCAGACACAACTTTCTTTTGGACTCCCACATGACATTTTATTCATCACATACATGAATAAATCACATCATAGTGTAACTAATTTTATATATCTGAGATTCCCCTGGTTTAATCATTACTTTCTTGCAGACCACGAAGCTTTGTACAAATAATGTCTAGTATAGCACTGATTATGTAGATATAGACTAGATCTTTCCTGAACACAATAATACCATAGAGATGTTTATTACTTCTTTTATAAACTGACTTTTATTGGAGCTACTTCCAAATAAGTTTCGCCACTAGACTGTCAATTCCCAGATGGCAAAGACCATATCTCATTTATCATTATATTTCTCAGAGGTCCCATCACAGCATTTTGTTCATAGTAGGGCCACAATGTATTTGCATTAATATCTTACTAGTAAGCCTAAGTACTCTTGTTTTCATACTTCCAAGATATTGGATTGTCTAAGATTTGAACAGATACATAGTTATACTCAAAGTAGGCAGTCGGGAAAGATAAAGGAGATAAGTGAGGTACCTAGTTTCACACTCCACTAACTTGTGCAAAAAATGATGAAGTTCTTGGCCCCATCTGGCCCAGTCACTCTGTTCCCTTGTTGAGTATTCAATATATCTATTAAACAACATATGTGATAGGCCCAGTGGAATAAATAGGCCATGATCCTCTCCCTCAAGAATATGCCATTGAAGACCTCTGAACTTCTATTTTTTCATTTGGTATATAAAGCTAAAAATTCAATTTTATAATACACAGGGGATTGCAAAGTGGTTTTATTCAATTTGTTATAAGCATAAGGTGAAACCAATGATACTGCATGCAAAGAAACAACTTTTAATGAGTTGGGGTTGTTTATTAAACAATATGAGAAAAAATAAAAATCATACTATGTATCTTCTCAGACCACAGTGGAATAAAACTAGAAATCAACTCCGTGAGAAACATTGAATTCTACACAAAGTCATGGAAATGAAACAACCTGCTGCTGAATGATTATTGGCTCAATAATCAAATTAAGATGGAAATCAAAAGATTCCTTGAAATGAGCAACAATAGGGACACACGCTATCAAAATCTATGGGATTGAGCAAAAGCAGACTTAAGTGTAAGGCATGAAACCATAAGACTTCTAGAAGACAATGAAGGAAAAACTCTTCCGGATATTGGCCTATACATTTAGTTTTTGATGTGTTTGGTTTGAAATGTACGTGGAACATCCAGATAGAGTCTAGGAACTTTTAGATATAGAGGTTCAAGATCCAGGCATGAGATAGAGTCCTCTGTGTAGTTGTATCCCACTGAAAGGCAGGTCCAGATGCTTGGGACAGGGAATGGGTTGACAGCAGGGAGCCTCTTATTCAAACCAATCTACCTGTCTTTTTTGGATTTCACTGTTTGCTGTGCATCCTCCAACAGCTCCCTCCCCAAAACGTAGTGTAGCTTCATATTGATATTACACTGAGCTCCTGAACTCATCCTTCTTTACACCATCATCCCTGTGAATAACTCAGCTACAAAATAAGCAAATTCTACCCATTCTTTGGAAGAAAGCAGCTTAACATTGATTGAATAGCTATTATAAGCAGGCATTGGTCTAGGCTACTTACAAACAGGATTTCATTCAATCCTCATCACCTATTGTGTGGTAGATATTCTTATCCTACATTTGTAGATAAGATACCACAGCTCAAAGATGTCAGGGAATCACACAAGTCATGGTAAATCGCAGAGCCTCCTTCCAAGCAAACTTTATCTCATGCCAAAGTCTGCATCTTTGTTGGCTAACTTCCATCCTATTACATCTGTATTCACCATCATTTTACAGGGTTTCTTTAAAATGTACAAAAATAATTAGATAAACAGAAACAAAACAAGGAGGATGGGGAGCAGCTTCTACTGTTTAATCTCAATGTCAACCTAAAAAGAAGGAAACTTCAATGGAGCTTTCTAGGGAAACCCCTTGACAAAAAGATACTAATTTTCAGAGACTGTGTTTCTTAAAACTGTATCTGATATTAATGACACAGTTTTTATTGTTGGATTCCAGAGCAGAAACTTACCAATGTTACCTGTTTGTGAAATCAAAGATGGTCAATGGTAGATAAATACCTCTATGTTATCTATGAGGAACAGATCTGGTGTATTATCCTTAAACCACGGAAGATTTTGTTAAGCCCTAAACAGTACTTAAAAGAGTAGTATTCAAGACACTAAGAAAGGAAATGTTATTTTGTCCTCAAAACGTTGCATATCACTGGAGAAATAAGAGAAAAAAGAGTACAAGCTATGGATTGGCTTTAAATAGACGTGTCATTAAAAAAGCAAAACAAAAAAACAAAACTTTCTGCGGTCCTGTTTCCCCTCCTCTGCAATGGAAATATTGTGAATATGATGCCACAGTAGATATAAAAATTCATTATATGCATGGCTGCCCACAGCCCCAAAACCTGTCCATCTCCCTGCCACCCCCCAATGCCATCATATAAATAACCATTTTAAATATCTTAGGTAGGATTTATTTTTTACATATCCTCTTTGTGTTTCAATGACATTGTGTCTTCCTCAGCAATTATAACATGTTTGTCCAAACTAGTCTCACCAAAATCTTAAGGATTAGAGATAAGCACAAGGCTGATTGAAGGATACACAGAAGGTATTTAATAAATACAGTACATGATTTATGATCTCTATCAGTGTTGGGTTTGGCAGTCTCCTTCTATGTTCTTGGTTCTTGGTGTGCTCTTGGCCAAGGAATGACTAGGCACACCAAGTAAGGCAACCATAATGTGAAATTATAGATCAAGAGCAAGATACGGGTTTATAGGGCAAGATACATATTCCACAGATGACAACTGGACCCCTTGTCGTAGCAAAAGAGACCTTGATTATGGTCTGTGTCTTGTTTGGATAGGGACCTCTCATGGTTCAAACTTCATCATGGAACTATTAGGTTTTAGTCTGAAACTCTTGGTTCTTGGCGCACTGAGGACCAAAGAATGACGAGAGACGCCAAAGTTAGGCAAGAACGAAAATAAGGTTTATTGAGGAGAGAAAGTATTATAGGGCAAGAGCAAGATACAGGTTTACAGAGCATGGTACATACAGCACGGTTGACTACTGGACCCATTATTGCAGCAGGGCAAGCCAAAGAAGGGCAAAGAGACAGAGCGGCTGTGGTCTGCATCCCATTTTATAGTGTCCAGATAGCAACCTCCTTTGTGGTTCAGAGATCACCATGGAACCACTTTGATTAGCCAGTTGGGAGTCACATGACCTGAGTCTTAACTACACATGTGGGTTCTAGGTCACTCTCCGGACTTTGTGGCACCCATGCAGCTTGGCCTGTGGGCTAAGGAGTCCTCTGCATTCTTTTGTAGCTGGTGCACCAAGTTCTGATTAGCAGATTTGTAGGATATTCCCTCCTCCCCCAAGTATGGAGAATTGGCGGGAGCAGGACCAAGATGGGGGCAATAGAACCCACTTTTGTCCCTAAGAGACACAGAATTCCTCACTCGCTACCTAACAGAACCATTTTGATGGACAGTTGGGAGTTATATGACCTTAATATTACTATGCATGTGGATTTCCCATGAGCCTCTCTGAGAGCCAGTTATTCTAGGTCACTTTCCAGACTCTATTTTTCCTATGCTGCTTGGCCTATGGGCTAGAGAGTCCTCTGCATTCTTTTGAGGTTGGCTCGCTAAGTTCTTATTGGCAGATTTGTAGGGTGTTCCCTCCTCCCCTAGGTATGGCAGTCCCCAGAAGGGGTTGGAGGTCCTATCTGTTTACCTAACATCAGCATTAAAGCAAAGATTGGTCTATCCAGAATAGGAAATGAACTCTTAATAAAAACAAATTAAACAAAAATTTTAGCTCCAGGTGAGAACATACTATTGTAGTAGAAACCCGGAGTTTTATTAGTGACCTTAAACTTCTGTGTTCCTCAGTTGTCTTATAATAAGACACTAGGGCATCTTTCTGCTCTGAAGTCCTGTTTTTAACCACTGAGGCAGCATCATGCTTAAATTTTTAGATTATTAGCTTGAGGATATGTCTGCACATTGCTGGTTGTTCTGCCTGCAATATTGCTTTCTGGATATCCAAGGTACATACCCAAAGCTTCAGCAATCTGGAAAAAGACTTGTTTGGCCATTTGTCTCATAATTATTACAAAAAGCTGTGGCAAGGCTATGCCATTGATCACTAGATAAGATAGATCTAAATAGAAAATAAGATTCAAGCTTCCAGCCAAACTCATCTCCCAAGTCAAAACTCAGCCAAGTGTAAATGTAGTAAAACATGATTTGCATTTAGCTAAAAGTGGTGACCAAAAGAAAAAAAAAAGGGATACACACTAGTCAGCTAATGTAGACCCATTTTAAAAAAAAATTAAAAGATCTGCTAATAAATTATTCAATGCCACAGGCTCTTGATTGTATTTAATATTTTTGTCAGACATATGCCCTAGTGAAACCAATATCTAATTTTTATCATTATATCTTATAAAAGGAAGCTGAATTCCTTTTTTTTTTTTTTAACCCTGGAACTCTTGACTGCAAAGCTCTATTATTTGGTAAGGGGTAGTCTCTAGAAGGCAAAGAGTTAAAGATGTCACTTTAAATGACAAAAGCTAAACACTTTACCCCACTTTCAGTCTCTCATCTATTCATCCTTTCATGGTGAATGATTTCAGCTTTCTAAGCTCTTCAACTACCTGCCCCTAATTTGTATTCCTAGGAAGAGGCCGCGATGGTTATTTTGCATTTGTGTGCTAATGTTGATGAGCTTCCTTCTCTGGGGGAGGGGAAAGGAGGAAACTCCACCAGGGCTGCAGTCTGGGTGGGAGTGAAGGTGCTAGGTTCACTGGGAGAGTCATGCTGAATTTCAACCTTAAATGCCTCCCCAGAGCATCTAAAAAAGCCTTCCTGATTGCGAGAAATAGGACACCCTGGGAAAATTCCTGTGTATCGACACGTTAGAACAAAATAGGTTAGCTAAAAGCGAAATCTGGATTTAGGGAAATTAGTTATTATAATAATCACTGAAGTATAATAATGTGCAAGACCTTCAAAGTACATGGTGGCTGCGGGAGAGCTCCTGTAAGTCATGAAAGGGATAGATTTACTGCTTTTAGGGAAAATAAATATTTATCAAAATAAAGGGAGAGTGTCTTCTTCTTTATTATTAATAGAATATGGGAAACAGAAAAACTTGACAGAAAATCATTTTTATTAAAATCATTTTATCAGAGATCTTTGTAGTTTACAAATAGTAGTAATCTAGTTTAGTTCTACCCAATGTTTCACTCCGTTTGTGAGAGCACAACTCAGTGTAACTAAATGAATGAAATACTTACGATCTTCCACTTGTAAAGCTAAATAACAATCATATTCATAACTAAATAAACAGCGGTGCAAAGAAGACAGCCCCATTATGAGTAATTAGCATATGTAGTCTAGCTTTTAATTAACTCAAAGCACCTGCTAGAAGGTGCGGCTGTGACTGCCTCCACTATCACCACCTGGAGACGTATTTATTAACCAATGAGCTAGAAGAAAATTTCATTTTTCTCCCAGACTTATATCCAAATTCAACCTTCTAATGAAGGCATAGAATATCATTGGCTTTGTCTCATCAGTAATTGTTAGAGGTTGTTGTATGGCCCTTTTTGAAAATGAGATGAAAATCATTCAACATACACAAAAAATTAAGATGCAACCCTTAGGAAGAATGCAAAAAAATCTTGGGGAAAAGGCATTGATTCAGGATACAGCAAATCAACAAACAGCATTCCAAAGTAAGAGGTCAGAAATAGAGGTCATTGTTCAAACGTTGCATTCATCTACTGGGTAAAGGCCCCTCAAATAAACTTTGTCCGTGAACTCTATATCTAAGTACTTTTATTTCTAAAATTGGGCTAATTCTAAGAAACAGAATAACAAAAATACTAAAAAAAATTAAATAACTTAAAAAATATCAAAAAGGGGATTATAGCCTTGCTACTAATAGTACAAAAAACATTGGTCGATTTATTCCTAATTTCTCTGCAATTTTCCTAACTTAGTGATATCTATCCTCGCAAGCTGTGCTTATTTTCATCCTGAGAACACACTTGATGGGCTCAGCTTGCAGTAAGTGTGCACTGTACATAACAAATCCAGGAATTCACGATGGATGGAAACAAATAATGTTAAGGTCTGAAGTCTGTTATTAACCTGACAAACATAGTTTTCAAGAACACCAGAAATAAATGTGCCTCTTCTCTGAGGATCCCAGTCTGCCCTGGGATTGCAGCCTAGGCAATTCTCTGATAGATTTTTCCCTGTCAGATCAGTCCAAGGATCTGGCATTTGCTTCTTTCCTCTGTTGAAGGAGCTGAAAACTGACCATTCCAAATGTGTTATTTATTCCATTATTCATCTAAAAACATACGCATTTTAACATGTTTTGTTCCAGGTACTATGTTGAGAAGAACTACACTTTTATAACACTGCAGTCTAGCAGAGGAGACACGCAGATAATTCTATTACAGATTAATAAGCAAAATCTTTGTCATGTCTAAGAAACTATGAAAGTTTAGATAAAAGATAAGGAAAGAATAAAACAAAAAAAATAAAAACAAAAAAAACTCCGAAACGCTGGAGACAAAGTTTGACAAAGAACATTCTGAAGTTAGTAGCTAGGACATTCCCATATGGAAATTATGATCCCTGAGATCTCACAGTCTCACCCTAAGAACAAATATATTAGAGGAACCAGCAAGAATAGAGAATAGCTGTTTTCATTTAAAAATTATTAGGTTTCGTTTTTTAAATGGCAATCTTAGAGTTGGTTGTGCATGATTTCAAGTGCCTTGTTAAAGCCAAAATTATTCAGTGATTCTTGTTAAAGCACAATAAGGCAGACTGTAATCAGGACCATCTCAATAATCCTACATGTAGAGACCACAGCAGTGGGAGAGAGATATTGGGCTCAACCCCGAACACAGCATGGGGCAAGTATGAATTTATAGCCAAGGAACAGAGTGTGGGTCAGTGGACAGAAAATTACTAAGAGGTACCACCAAGGGCAAGGGGGATTCTAACTAGACCAACCTAACAAGATTCTCAATGAAGACAGGCCAGGGAGATCAGACACCACCTGGGGGATGGTGGCAGATAAGGAAACTGATCAGATATCAAGGATGAGCAGAAATGGAGAATGGGGATTCTTGCTAAGCTGACTTATCAGGCTCTTGCTGAACCTGGATCTTACAAGTAAGTGCAGTGTTGGACCTAGGAGAAGGTTCAGGAGCCTGACCAAAGTTTGGTCCAGTAAAAAAATCTTTGTCGGACTTTATGAAAATGAGCTACTTTGTTTCCTTAATACACATCTCTTGGTCAGGGTTGAACACAACAAAGGTTGTTCTCAAATATATCTAGGGCCTGATCCTCAAGGGAATAAAGATATCAGAGAGACTTTCTGGTAAATGGTATGAGTCAAACTACACATTGAAGTTACTGTCCTTTCACAAGGAGAAAAGCACGTAAATGAATATCTCAAATTACAATTCAAGGTTTTTTAATAAACCAAAAAATCATGTTCAATGCTGTTTGCTCACCCTTCTAACGCCATAGCAAGGTTCAGTCTTACACGAACTCTCATTTACACATTTATGACACCCTTTCAAATGCATACCTATGTCCTTTCTCTTTCTCATTGCAGTCTACCCCTCTCACTGCTTGCCTGCATTGCCTTTATTTATTTATTTACTTATTTGCTTACTTAGAGACAGGGTCTCTGTCACCCAGGCTAGAGTGCAGTGGTGTCATCACAGCTGACTGCAACCTCAAACTCCTGGGCTCAAGCTATCCTCCTGCCTCAGCCTCCTGAGTAGCTGGGACTACAGTTGCGTGACACCAAGCTCGGCTAATTTTTAAAATTTTTGTAGAGATGGGTCTCACTATATTGCCCAGGCTGGCTTCAAACTCCTGACCTCAAGCAATCCTCCCACCTCAGCCTCCCAAAGAGCTGATATTAGAGGCCTGGGATACTGCACGTGGCCCTTGCATTATCTTTAAAAATAACAAATAAAACAACACTCTCCTCTTCACAAAGCTCAGGGGGAATCCCTCCTACCTCTAAAATCAATCCTCAATCCCTTTGCACTGCTCATGAGGACTTCCCAGCCTGAAACCACCTATATACCTGCCTCATCTCCTGAAATTCTGTACCTCTTTGAAGTTCAAGGCCTGTCCTCACTCAATAACCTGTCTTTTAGGACCCATGTCTTTTTTTCTTTTTTGAATTATTATTATTACTATTTTTTTTAAAGAGACACAAGATCTTACTATGTTGCTCAGGCTGGACTTGAACTCCTGGGCTCAAGTGAGTTTGTTTATTAGCTCTAACTTTTTTTTCTTGTACATTCTTTAAGGTTTTCTACAAATAAGATCCAGCTATCTGTGAATAGAAATAGTTTTAACTTTTCTTTTCAATTTGGATGACTTTCATTTATTTTTCTTGGCTAGTTACTCTGAATAAAATTTCTAGTATTATGTTGAATATTAATATGCTGGTGAAAGGGGCATCCTAATTATCTTGTTTCTAATATTAAGAAAAATGCTTTCAGTTTTTCAATATTGAATGTGATGTTAGTTAGCTGTGAGTTTTTCACATATGGCTTTTGCCATTTTAAGGAAGTTTCTTCTGTTCCTAGTTTATTATGCTCTTTTATCAGAAAAAGGTATTGGATTTTGTCAAGCGATTTTTTTCTGCATCAATTGAAATGATCATATGTTTTACTTTTCTCCATTGTATTAATATTGTATGTTACATTGATTTTAGAATGTTGAACAGCCCTTGTATCATGGGATAAATTTCAATTGATTGTAGTGTATAGTACTTTTGTCATAATATACAGCTGAATTAACTTCACTGTTGTTTCATTAAGTATTTTTGCATCTATGTTCATAAGAATAGTTTCTTTTTTTTCTTATAGTGTCTGGCTTTGGTATCAGAGTAATGCTGGCCTTATAGAATGAGTTAGGAAGTATTCCCTACACTTTAATTTTTTGGAAGAGTTTGAGAAGGACTGATGTGATGTTAATTCTTGGTTAAATTCAGTGAAACAGTGTCATCTTGACCTTTCCTTTGTTGGGAGGTTTTTGATTAATCTAATCTACTTACATTTTTTAGGTCTATTCAGACTGTTTATTTCTTTTTCATTTAAGTTCTTTAGTTTGTTCATTTCTAGGAATTTGTCTATTTCTTTTAGGTTATTCAACCCATTGGTATGCAATTGTTAATGATTCATAGTATTCTCTCATAATGCTTTATATTTCTATATACTACTAGTAATGTCTCCTCTTTTATTTTTGATTTTAGTAATTTGAATCTTCTCTCTTCTTTCATAGACATTTTAGCTAAAGTCTATTGATTGTTGATCTTTTCAAGAAACAAATTTTTGTTTTTGTTAATGCTCTATTATTTTTCTATTCTCTATTCCATGTATCTCCACTCTAATTTTTATTATTTCCTTCCTTCTGCTAGCTTAGGGTTTAGTTGGCTCTTCTTTTTCTAGCTCTTTAGATGTACAGTTAGGTAATCGATCTGGGCTATTTTTTCTTTTGTATTATAGGCATATAAATTTCCTCCTGATGCTTTTGCTATATCCCATGAGTTTTGATGTGTTATGTTTTTATTTATCTCAAGGTATTTTCTAATTTCCCTTGTGATTTCTTCTTTGACTCATTTCTTGTTTAAGAGTATGTTCATTAATTTTCACATATTTATGAGTTTTTCAATTTACTTCTGTTATTGAATTCTGGTTTCATTCCATTGTGGTTAGAAAGGATATTTTGTATGATTTCAATCTTTTAAAATGTATTTAAACTTGTTTTTTGGCCTAACATATGGTGTATCCTGGAGAATGTTCCATGTGCTCTTGAGAAAAATGTGTATGGTACTTTTTTTGGGTGGAGTGTTCCATATGTCTGTAAGCTCTAACAGATTCATTGTGTTTCTCAAATCCTCTATTTCCCTATTGATCTTCCGTATGATTTTTCTATCCATTATTGAAAGCTCATATTGAAGCTTACAATTATTATTGTAGAAGCATCTATTTCTTCCTTCAATTCTGTCAGTTTTTATTTTACATATTCTTGAGCTTAGTTGTTAAGTATATACTTTCTAAAAAAATTGTTATATCTTCTCAATTATGCCCTTTATCAATATATAATGTCATTCTTTGTCTATTTTACTCTTTTTTGACTTGAAATCTATTTTGTCTGATAATCATACAGCCACTTCATTTCTCTTTAGGTTACTATATTCATGGAAAATCATTTAACATGTTTTTACTTTCAACCTCTTTGTGTCTTTGTGTCTAAAAAGAATCCCTTTTGTATGTAATTGTAAGTAGACCATGTTTTTTAAAAAATCTATTCTACCAATTTCTGCCTTTCAATTACAGAGTTTAATTTACTTACATTTAAAGAAATTACTGAAAAAGAAGAACTCATTTTTGCCATTTAGTTATTTGTTTTCTGTATGTCTTATCTGGTTTTTGTTTACTCTCTCCATTACTGACATTTTGCACATATTTGAGTTCTTATAGTGTACCATTTTGATATATATATACAGACAGGGAAAATGTTTACATAGTTGGCTCACTATAGCCTTGAACTCCTAGGCTCAAGTGATCCTCCCAACCCAGCCTCCCAAGTAGCTAGAACTACAGGTACATGACACCGCACCTGGGTAATTTTTTTAAATCATTTTTTGTAGAAAAAGGGTCTTGTTATGTTGCTCAGGCTGGTCTTTAACTCTTGTCCTCGAGCAATCCTCCTGCCTTAGCCTCCCGAAGTGCTGAAATTATGGGCGTGAGCCACCATGCTTGGCCTATTTAAGTTTTCATGCTGATGCTGGTTAAGGTTTCCTGTTTACCACTCACTGACTATTCAAATCATATCAGATATTAGTGGAAATTTTGTAGTGAGTATTAGAATTATTAATTTTTTGATAGGAAGAGATTTATTTGGTTTAGAATTATATATGTGCACTCAATACAGAGCACAGATATTGACAGATTGGTGACCAGAGTTAATCATCCTATTCACTACTGTGTATGATGTGGAAAGAATAGAGAAAGACATGAAAAGAGACAATCTTACAAGCATAGATATGATTGGGCTCAGAAGTTTCAGAGATTGAGAAGGAAGTGGCTTTGGAATTATAATGACTCAAATATCACCCCTGCTTCCTTCATAAGAAATATGGGAATGCCTGTTTTTCATGGTAGCATGTGTTGGAGGGTAAGAGAGAGAGACAGAGAGTGTGTTATATAGTCACAAATAAATTGACAATTTGGTAATAAAGCCTACATTATTTGTTTTGCATTAGGATGAGGACTGACAGAAGTGTCATTTTATAGCTCCAGCTATTCACCCATTTACTCAGTTATCCAATCAGTCATTAAATCTTTATTAAGAGCCTATGTCATGTCAGGCCCTACAGATACAAAGATGAATATAATGTGGTCCTTGAACCTTCTGAATTTGTTGGGAACACAAAGTAGCATAAATTAAACAATTATTTAATATTATAATATTGAAGGTTGACTTAGAAGAGATTTCTCTCTATGTATAGAGCAGAACTTACCACTAAAGGAACCCATTTTTATGCTGGCAGAAACTGAGCCATTTATAGGAGCCTTAAAGGGTGAATGCTTCAGCATTTTCTATGAAGAATAAAATGGGCTTTGTCCTGCTCATTAAGCATAAACCTACCTGATGCTTTACAGAAGCTCCTCAAAGAGAAAGTCTGGAAAATATGTCCTGGAAAAAAGAAGTGACTGGGCAAGATGGAATCACTGGGAACAGAGTTCTCTAACTTGGTTTATTTTGATTAGAGTATTTCAGAAATCAGTGTTAAATGAATTACTTAATCTTCTCTCTTTTGCTGGGCAAGCAGGTTCAATAGCAGCTTTTATCCATCATGCCAGGTACAAATACTTATAAATGACATCATTATGTGGATAAAGTGCAATAGGTTCATTCTTCTCCTTGCCCATGTGAGTGGATAAGAACCAGGCTCTATTGGGAAAAGGCTTTCTGCAGAGAAAGGCCTGATGTGGAGGTGGGAGCCCTAGGGGAGGTGTTTTAGTCTATTTGTGCTGCTATTACAAAATACCCAAGACCAAATGATTATAATGTAAAGAGCAGAAATTTATTTCCCAGTTCTGGAGACTGGGAAGTCAAAGATGAAGGTGCCAGCAGATTCAGTGTCTGGTGAGGGCTGCTCTCTGCTCCCAAGATGGCGCTTTGTTGCTGTGTCCTCACAGGGTGGAAAGTAGAAGGGCAAAAGAGGGACACACAAGGTGTGAAGCCTTTTTAATAAGGGAATTATGCTCACGCCTGTAATCCTAGCACTCTGGGAGGCCGAGATGGGCAGGTTATTTGAGCTCAGGAGTTTGAGACCAGCCTGAGCAACAGTGAGACCCAGTCTCTACTACACATAGAAAGAAATTAGCCAAACAACTAAAAATAGGAAAAAATTAGCTGGGCATGGTGGTGCGTGCCTGTAGTCCCAGCTACCCGGGAGGCTGAGGCAGGAGGATCGCTTGAGCCCAAGAGTTTGAGGTTGCTGTGAGCTAGGCTGATGCCACGGCACTCTAGCCTGGGCAACAGGGAGACTCTGTCTCAAAATAAATAAATAAATAAATAAAGGAATTAATCCCATTCTCCAGAGAGGCACCCTCATGACACAATCACCTCTTAAAGGCTCCATCTCTTATTACTATGGCATTGGAGATTAAGTTGCAGCATGAATTTTGAAGGGACACATTCAAACCATATCACAGGGTGTGGAAGGCATTCACACGTGGGATGGATGGGTGTTGGGTGTCAGTGTTAGGAAGGGTGTTCATGGTAAGCCAGCCAGAATGTTTAGTCCGAGTGGGGTGATGAGGGCGTCTACACTGGGGAGGGCAGTGCAGGGGGACTGGTCAGCTTGGTGTAAGGTGTACAGGCCAAGCAAGGTAATGAAATTGTTCATGTGGAGAAAAGTCCCGGTGGGGTTTTGGAGCTGAAGCAGATGAGGAGGCTTTCCACATGTAAGGGTCCCGCAGAGCAGGTGTTAGGTTCTGATAAGAGTGAAGAGGGGGTTTGTAGTGGTGATGGGTGAAGGGTTGCATGCAGCCAGATTGATCAAATAGATAAACAAATGGGTAATGTGAAATAAGCTCTTACTTTCTGAGAAGGAAGTCACAAATAAGGAAAGGGGAAAAAATTACAATTAATTTTGTAGTGTTGGATTGGAAATTGGAGATGTTGGTGTGCACTCATGATTTCAATGTAGAGAGATATAAGCAGAAGTAAAAATAAATGTTAATGTATGTGCGTATATGTACATATATTCCCTCATTCTGTGAAAGGACCTGGGAACAACACCTCAACAGCAATGAGCATACTTAGCACCCAAATCTAGGCTTCTACGTATCATTCTCCACACAAAGGAACTGGCGAACCTTGAAGAAATTCCAGAGCCATCGCTCCAGAAAGCAACTGTACCAGAGAGTAAGAGAGTGATCCAAAAAGTGGTGTTAACATGTCAGCTGCTGGCATAAATCAGCTTTCATTAGCCAAAATAAACATAAAAATAATGATAATTATGGATGATAAGTATTGAATAAAGTAGAAATCTATGAGATAATACAGATATAAATAATAAATGAATAAACTGCAATTTAATGAGGAACAGAATATTCCATGTCTTCAAATAACCTCCCCTAAAAAATTATTTTAATTAAAAAGGAACAAAAATAACTTCATAGCAGAGAACCTGTCAGACACCACCTTAAGACATTAAAGTGAACATCATTGTGTGCCACTGGATATAGTGCAATGAAAAGAACACAGCATCACTTTTGTGATACGCCTGTTAAACATTAATAACTTGAATCTAATCAAAAGGAAATAACAAAAAAACTGGAATTGAGGAATATTGTACAAAATAACTGAACTAGCCCATAATTTTCAAAAGTGTCAAAATCTTTTTTTTGTTTTTTTGAGACAGAATGTCACTCTGTTGCCTGGGTTACAGTGTCATGGCATCAGCCTAGCTCACTGCAACCTCAAACTCCTGGAGTCAAGAGATCCAACTGCCTCAGCCTCTCAAGTAGCTGGGACTACAGGCGTGTGCCACCTGCCCAGCTAATTTTTTTTTCTTCCTGTTTTTAGCAGAGATAGACGGGTCTTGCTCTTGCTCTGGACTCAGGCTGGTCTGGAACTCCTGAGCTCAAGAGATCCTCCTTCCTCAGCCTCCCAGAGTGCTAGGATTATAGGGGTGAGCCACTGTGCCTGGCAAAATCTTGAAAATTAGGTAAAGATTGAGGAACTGTTCCAGAATGAAGAGGATTAGAGAGAATTGACATCTAAAAGCAATGTGTGATTCTGAACTGGATTCACCCCTCATAAAAACATTACTAGGTCAATGGGCAAAACTTGAATGGGGTCTGAGGAGTAGATAGTGGTATTGTGTCAAGGTTAACTTCCTGACTTCAATGGTTATATTGTACTTATGTAAGAAAATGTCCTTGTTTGTACAAAATATAGTAATCTGCCCTTTATTAGTGGTTTCACTTTCCAAGTTTCAGCTGCCTGTGATCAACTATGGTCCAAAAATACTAAATGGAAAATTTCAGAAATACGCAATTCATAAGTTTTATGTTGTGCACTGTTCTGTGTAGTAATGTACTGAAATCTCACACCATTCTGCTCCATCCCACCTGGATGTGAGTTGTCCCTTGTCCAGCATATGTACGCTGTCTATACTCCCCAACCATGAGTCACTTTGTAGCTGTCTTGGTTATCAGATCCACTGCTGTGGCATGTTAGAGCTTGGGTTCAAGTCACCCTCATTTTACTTAATAATTGCCCCAAAGCACACAATTAGTGATGCTGAAATTCAGATATGCCAAAGAGAAGCCATCAAGTGCTTTCCTTAAATGAAAAGGTGTAAGTTTTTGACTTAATAAGAAAAGGAAAAAAAAATCATACACTGAGGTTGTTAAGATCTACAGCAAGAATGAATCTTATATCTGTGAACTTGCAAAGAAGAAAAAAGAAATTCGTGCTAGTTTTGCTGTTGCACCTTAAACTGCAAAAATTATGGCCACAGTGCATGATAAGCGCTTAGTTAAGATGGAAAAGGCATTAAATTTGTGGGTGAAAGACACAAACAGAAACGTGTTCTGACTGACAGCAAAGTATCGCTCCAGAAAGCGTCGAGCCTATGTGAACACTTCAGCAAGAGATTCCCTGAAACGAGTGACATCAAGCCATCTACATGTAAGGATGGTTACACAGATGCAGGAAAATGTGTAGACTGGAAAATATAAAAATTGCTGGAAAGGCTACACCTGCCGATGAAGAAGCACATTTGTTATAAGTTTATTTGTTCTATTTTATTATCAGTTATGGTTGTTTATCTCTTACTGTGCTTAATTTATAAACTCTATTACAGGTATGTATGTATAGGAGAAAGCACACCATATATAGGGCATGGTACTATCCACAGTTTCAGGCATCCATGAGGGTGGGTGTTGGGGCTTGGAACATGTCCCTAGTGGAGAAGGGGGTACTACTATATACACTTATGTATTTGGTGGTTATGGGGCATCAGATCAGATGCTCACTTTCATATGGTTCAGAAAAAAAATTCTTTGTTCCATACTGTTAACTCTTCTATGTGTTTGAGAGTCTTTTAAAAAAATCGTATTTTATATTGCTAAAAGTGAAAAGAACTGGGACTCTGTTGTCAAGTTGCCTTGGCTCAAATCAGAGCTCTCTCTGGCTGTGTGAGCTTGGGTAAATCTTGCAAACTCTCTGAGCTGTCCTTGTTTTCTCTGTGAAAGGGTTATGATAGTAGGAACTTCTTAAAGGAGTTGTTTTAAGTTTAAATTTTTTTAAATAGTCCTCACATAATTTCTGGCTGTTAGGAAATTTTATTATTATTATTTAGAAGTCCTTTTCCTTGCTCATTTTTATGGAATAAGATAAAGGGCTTAGTTAGTTCATGTGTAAATGACTACAAATTAGAATGGATGTAGAAATGGATTTTTCATATTGAAAGATGAACCATTATAAGTTCTTTATAATCACTTAGTAAAGATTCTTATCTGTCATCTTGAATGCTGAATCCAAGATATGTTCAAGATTGGTTCAAATTCATCAGATGAATAATATAATTTAGTTTAACCATATTATGGTTTTAATGTATTCTAATGCCTCTAATAACAATGTTGGATGGCACCAAGTTCCAGTTGTTGAAATGTTCTAGTATATATACACATTCACTTTTATTGCCAAAAATATTCAAACATTATGGATGTCACAGTGGCAGAAACCATGTCACCAAATCAACAGCAAATGATGACAAAATAAATTTCCATATTCATAAGAAACCCATAAACAGAAAGCTCTGCAGGAACCAGTGCTGGGTAGAAAAAAATCGTGAACTGTAATTGACAAATTTCTGGATACTCAACGTGGCCAAGTCTGAGAGTTAAAAACTCCTGGGGGACCTGGTCATGGGGGACCCCACACTTCCGTGAGTTTTACCTCTTGGAGCTCAAGCAGGTGGTTGTGTTGAGTCTCATAGAAAAACGAAAAATCCCCTCTGGCTTCCTGAAGGGGAAGAGACAAGTTAACCATTTTGAAACAGGCCAGAGCTGTGTTCTTAGGAAAGCCTGCCCTCAAGAGAAGCTATTTTACCAGAGCCCAACCCACTTGGGGGAAGGGAACTACCTAATCCAGCCCACGCTACCTCTCATATCTGTCCCACCTAAAGTATGAGAAAAAACTGAGAGGCACTTGCAAAGTTCAAAGCCCCGGGCTACATGTTCACTGAAAGACAAACTTAATCTATAAGATTGTATGTCTTACTCTTAAACTTCTCTGGTTCCTGTTCTTAACTGCCAAATTGGCCAAATTATTGTATGTACTCCACATAGATCTACATAGATCTAAAAGTCAGTGGGGAGAGAGAAGGATAACTTTTTGGAAGAACATGTAAGATAACTATAGAGTTGCCATCATCACAGTTGTCCATACTAATTTTGACTTTGTTGCCACGATGAAATAGCCAAGTTTCTGTTCTTTTGGTTTTTTTATTTGTAGAGAGTCTCACTCTGTTGCCCGGCTAGAGTGCAGTGGCGTGGTCATAGCTCACTGGAACCTCAAACTCCTGTGCTCAAGCGATGCTCTGCCTCAACCTCCCCAGTATCTGAAACTACAGGCATGAGTCACCACGCCTGTCTAAGTTTTCTGTTTTTAGTAGAAATGAGGTCTCACTCTTGCCCAGGCTGGTCTTGAACTACTGACCTCGAGTGATCCTCCCACCTCGGCCTCCCAGAGTGATAGGATTACAGGTGTGAGTCACCACACCTGGCTGAAATAGATTGCAAAAATGCTTTGAAACATTTTAGAGAACTATAGATCAGAAAGCAGAAAATGATGACAACTGAACTGGACAATCACAAATGCGTGGAGTGGCATAAGCAGCGGTCTTCCATATAAACAATAACCTGAATACTGTGTGCTTTTGTGCACACGCCCCCAGGAGTGCCTGAATCTGGCCACCCCCTCCCCCACGGTTCTATAGCTCAGAGGCTTGCCTTAGGTGGGGTTGGAAATGCCCTAGAATGGCTCTTTGTTGATTTTCCTCGTGCTAGAGCCTAGTGTTGCTGTGAAGCAAAGTGCTATTGAATTTGCTCACTCAGGCAGAACACTCAACAGGAAGGAAGGAAGCGGCCATTCTTTCTGGTCCTATTGTCTGACCACTGGGCTTAAGCAATCAAACAGCTCTGTGGCCAGAGCTGGGTGCTTACAAGCCTGTCTGTTTTTACTTTTTTTTCCCCCTGGTGGGCACTGGGGAAGGGGACAAGGATGGATGGAAACTGACTCTGTATGGTTTTCACTTATTTTTTATACAGTCTGATGGCATCTTTTTATGACTCATTCTCAGATACTCATTTTCTAACAGCAAAGTAGAAAAGAAGTGTCAGCATGGGTGAGAATGTACGGTTTTTGTAAATACTGTAAGGGCAGCTGTATATTGGGCTTTCTCTATAAATATGTTGTGAAAATTGGAAAAAGTAAAGATTTTATGTCACTAATAAAATGTGAAATTAGCATCTTTGAATGATAGTGTCTGATGCACCTCTAACCCTTTTTCTTTGGACAAGTTTTTCTCCTTCTACACTTCAGTTTTGTTTTTCTTTTTTTTAACTAAAGAATAAGGACATGACCTTGTTTATTTCATAAAGTTAGGATAATAACCAAATGTGTGAAGAAGTACTTAGAAAAATGTCTCATTATCTTAATATACAATATTAGCAGTCTGGTGAGGAAAAAATACCACCAATTAAAATGACTAACCAAGGTGAGAAAAAAAATGCAATAAAAGCTAAGTGTTGCTGAATAAAGATAATAAATTTTGTAATTGATATGTCTGTTTCTAAATTGGTGACAGACAGTTTTAAAGTCTGAAAAGTTTCTTCAGAAAACTATAGCTTTGGGCCATTGCCAGAAAGAAGCAGTTAGTAGAAACCTATAGTTGGCAGCAAATACTAGCAGAGTGTGACAATTTTTTTCTAAGCATAATTCTCAATTTCTAAGTACAGTTTTAAAACACATTTATTAAAAGACTGAAATCTCACATGATTATTCTTCTTTTACATATGAATTTTAGGGGAAATGAAAATTTAAAAATCAAATAAAATTTGAAGAGTAATTATAGTTAAATTTTATGGGGGAAATGATGCCTTCATTATAATGGTATTTAAACTTAAACTTATATTTGACAAGAGCTCTAAGTAACTGTAATGGTTGCAGTTATATCTTAGAAAATTTAGAAGTCATGAGTTGTTTAACTTATCCTGGGTTTTGTGGGAACTTTCTGATACACTCTGAAGAAGTTATGCCATAATAGTGAGTAATGTCTTTTACCATTAAAGATCTGAGGAATGGCAGTAGCCTTTGGAAGAGTGAGGCAGTCATCAAGGTTGGATGATATCCTCAAAGAAACACAATTAAGGAAATGTTTTCATTTGGTTTGAATGAATTTTTCCTTTAAGAGACCTGATATCAGGAAAAGCTTGTGGCTAGCTTGTGAATCTAGATTCCTAGGGTCCAGAGCAGGGCTCAGAGGGGCATATTGAGATATTATCTGCTGATCTTGGAGCCTTCCCTCTTTGGTTTGTCACTTTTAGAAGTTTGGTAATGACGCCATGAACTTCTTGGCTGTGCCACAGTTCCTCTCATTAGTAAGTCAGTATTTGTCATTTTCCAAGCAGAAGTCAAAGGCAGCTCTTCCTTACCAAAAGATTGAGGACCCTTAAGAAGAGAATTGGTTTCATCCTGCTCCTTAAGGATTTCCAGGATACAATGCTAGGGCTACCAGGACGACGGTGGAAGGAGGTCTCAAAAGCCTAGAGCCTTCCTGGGATTACAAGAGACAGTAATTCCTCAAGAGTAGGTTAATCTTAGACACTTCCTTGTGCTACAATTTATGGCGTGGGGGTGGGGGTGGGTGGGTGGAGGAGGGGACCTGGAGAGCATCCAACCCTTGAAAAACTATTTAGCCAGGTAACCCAGGGCCAAAACTTCATTGTTATGAAGTTATTCCTTTAGGTTAAATCATTCCTTTGTGTTAAGGTCACTTATTTCTTAGAATAAATTCTTTTTTAGGCTTTCTTCCCTGGGAACGAGTCAATGTGAAAACACCAGAGCCTGCAGAGTAATGAAAAAGTGGTGCTGAAAAGATAGAAAACTTATCAGAGAAAGAAGAGAAGCACTGGAAAAAAGATTTTTCAACCTTTACATTTTCGTCTATAGTTTTATTCCCTGAAGTTTTAGGTGGCAAAAACAGAATAAAAATTAGCCTGGGAATCTAGAAAGCTCAGATCCAGTTCCTTCATATCCACCAAATAGTGACCTGAGACAAGTAATTCAAATTCTCAATGTAGTTTCCTTCTTTGTTAAATAAGAGCCTTGGACCAAATGCTTTTTTCATGTTGCTGATACATCTAAAATTCTGTGGTCTTTTGGTTAGATGCTTAAGGACATACTTAAATATATTTGTTCAAAGCTGAGGACAACTTATTCAATTCTTTCTGTGACAAAGAAGATAAAGAAATGCTCTATTTCATGGATGTGCATGATCCTTATCTGAAGAGTTGCAGGATGTCATCCCTGAAAATCTGCTTCCAGGAAGAGTTGGAGGCTCTTCTCTATATAACACCATGTCTTGCCACTGTAAAGAGATTGGATAGACCCTGACCTAAATTCACTACATTTTTTTCCAGATAAATCTACACTGCACCTGTTATTCTCAGTCCTGTCTGCTCAAGGATTAAAAAGGAAGGTACAAACATGGCAAATAGAGCTATTGGAAGATACAAATGAGAAATAAATGAAAATTTAGATGTAAAAATGCAATGTCTTAAATAAAAAATTTCATTGTAGCTTATATACTGCAGAAGAAAGATCAATGAATTTGAAGCATAGTATTAGAGCTATAGAAAATATAAGGACAAAACAACTATCCCCAAAATAGAAAGATAGGCAAGTACAGACAGAGAATCATAATTTTCCAAAGCAGAAACTCACAACAGAAACCTCTGCAGGAAGCAGTACTGGGTAGGAAAATTTAAACTATAATTAACACATTTCTGGATACTCAATGTGGACAAATCTGAGAGTGAAAAACTCCAGGGAGACTTCGTAATGGGGAGACCCCACACTTTTGTGAGTTTTACCTCCTGGAGCTCAATCAGGTTACTGTGGTGAGTATCAGAGAAAAATCTGGCTTTCTGCAGAGGGAGGGACAAGGTAACCATTTTTTTTTTTTTTTGAGACAGGATCTCGCTCTGATGCCCACCTAGAGTGCAGTGGCATCATCATAGCTCACTGCAACGTCAAACTCTTGAGCTAAAGTGATTCTCCTGTCCCAGCCTCCCCAGTAGCTGCTACAGACACATGCCACCACACCTGGCTAATTTTTCTATTTTTTGTACAGATGGGGTCTCACTCTTGCTCAGGCTGGTCTCAAACTCCTGATCACTCCTTCTATCTCATTCTCACAAAGTGCTAGGATTACAGCACTTTGTGAGCCACTGTGCCATGCCAAGGTAACTAATTTGAAATAGGCCAAAGTCTGTTCTTCTTAGGAAGGCCTGCTCTCAAGAGAAACTCTTTAATCAGAGCCATGTTGGGATTTTATCAGAGCCTAATCCCCCTGGGGGAAAGGAAATACCCAACCACAGTCCCTTTTAGCCATCTTGTCCCACCTACAGTATAGGAAAAAACTGAGAGGCACTTGTAAAGTTCACAGCTCAGGGCTACATGCTCACTGAAAGACTGAGACAATTTATAAAACTATAGAATGCTTTCTTTCCCCTCATGGCTTACCACACATTACTAAAGTTCTGTTTTACCAGATTTCCTTTTACCCAGTATGTCAACTCTGGCTTCTAACAAAAAATTACTGTGCACACTATTACAGTTTGACTGTGTCCCCCAAAGTTTATGTGTTGAAAATTTAATCCCATTGCAACAGTGTTGAGTGGTGGGGCCTTTAAGAAGTGATTAGGTCATGAGGGTTCTGTCCTCATGAATAAATTAGTGCTGATTATAAAAAAGCTTGAGGCTGTGAGCCTCTGGCTTTCTCTTAACCATGTGATGACTCAGCAGGAAGGCCCCCACCAGATGCAGTCCCTCAACCTTGGACTTCCCAGCCTCCAGAACTGTGAACCAAATAAATTTCTGTTCATTATAAATTACCTAGTGTGTGGTATTCTATTATAGCAGCATAAAACAAAGACACATACTAAAAGAAAAAAGAAAAACAATTTGAAAAGACAGAGCAAGTGTCAGAAACAGACTCAGATACAGCAGTTATGTTGAAATTATCAGATCTTCAATTTAAGACAACTGTGATTGATACATGAAGGGCTCTCATGGAAAAGCAGACAATGTCAAGAACAAGTGTGTAATGTAACTAGAGAGATGGGAATACTAGGGAAAAAGCAAAAAGAAATGCTGGTGATGAAAAATGCTGTAACAAAAATGAATGCTTTTGATGGGCTCATTAGTTGACTGCACATGGCTGAAAAGAAAATCCCTGGACTTAAAAATATGTCAATAAAAACTTTCAAAACTGAAAAGCAAAGAGGAAAAGAATAAACAAACAAAAAAACAAACCCAATATCTAAGACCTGTGAGACAATGACAACTTTGGGCATAAAAGTAGGAGAATAAAGAAAGAAAGGAACAGAAGCACTATTTGAAGCAATAATGACTGAGAATTATCCCAAATTAGTGTTAAATACGAAGTCACAGATCCAGGAAGTGAAGAGAACATCAAAATAGGATCAATGCCAAAAAATCCTACATCTAGGTCCTGGATCTGCTGCATATCATATTGAAACTTTAGAAAATCAAAGATAATGAAAAAATCTTGAAAGAAGCTAGAGGAAAAAAACTCCTTACTTATAGAGAAACAAAAATAAGAATTATATCTGACTTCTCTTCAGAACCCATGCAAGCAAGAAAAGAGTGGTGTGAAAAATTCAAAGTGTTGTGAGAAAAAAACCACCAACATAGAGTTCTGTATCCTGTGAAAATATCCTGTGAATGTATCCTGCAAAAATGAAGAAAAAATATAGACTTTCTAAAAAAAAAAAAATATTGAGGGAATTTGTGCCCTATAGACATGTCTTCCAAGAAATATTAAAAGAAATTCTTCTGACACAAAAATTATATAGATCAACAACTCAGATCTACATAAAGAAAGAAATGTTAGAGAAGGAATAAGTAAAGGAAAAATAAAAACTTTTTTTTCTTATTCTTATTTGAGCTAATAGATAAGTTTGTTCAAAATGATAATAGCAACAATGTATTTGATGATTACAGCTTATGAAATGAATGATAGCAATGGTACAAAGAATGGGAGAGAGAAATTAGAATCATGTTATTATAAGATACTTGCGCTACCTGTGAAGTGATATAGTGTTGTTTGAAAGTAGACTTGGAGTAGCTATAAATGTATATTGTAAAGTCTAGAGCACCCACCAAAAAAGTAAAAAAAAAAAATGTGTATAATTAATATGCTAAGAAAAGAGGAAAAATAAAATGCTTATTTAAAACCCCAAATGGCAGAAAAAAAGTGGAAGTCAAAAATAGGAGCAAAGAAGAAGAGAAACAAATAGAAAACAGTAGTATGGTAGATATTAATATGGTAGGTATTAATCCAACTAGATCAATAATCACTTTAAATATTAATTTTTCTAAGTACACCAATTAAAACACAGATTGTCAGAGTGGATAAAAAACAAGAGCCAACTATATGCTGTCTACAAGAAACTCGTGTTAAATATAATGACACATACAGATTAAAAGTAAAAAGTTGGGGAAAGGTATACCATGCTACCACTAATCAGAAGAAAGTTACACTCATTTTAAACAGAGTGGACTTTGGAGCAAGGAAAGTCGTTAGGGATAAAAAGGCACATTATACAATGATAAAGGGGTCAATACTCCAAGAATATATAATAATCTTAAAGGTGTATGTGCCTACCACCAGAACATCTAAATGCATGAGGTAAAAACTCATGGTAAATCTGAAGAAATGGATGAATCCACCGTTATAGTTGGGTACTTTAATACTCTTCTAGTTTAAGTGGACAGATCTATCAGGCAGGAAATTGGTAAAGCCATGGTTGAACTTAATAGCAACATCAATCAGGTGGCTATAATTGACATCTATAGAGTACTTTTTCTAAAACAGCAGAATACACATCTTTCCTCAAGCTCCTGTGAAATCGTCACCAAGATAGACCACATTGTGGTCCATAAAACACACATTAACAAATTGCAAAGAAAAGAATCATACAATATCTGTTCTCAGACCACAGTGGAATTAAACTAGAAATTAATAATAGGAAGACAGCTGGAAAATTCCAAAATACTTGGAGATAAAGCAACACACTTCTGAATAACATATATGTTAAAGAAGATATCTCAAGAGAAATTAAAATATATTAAAATACATTTTGAATGAAATGAAAATACAACTTATCAAAATTTGTGGGATGCAGTGAAAACAGTGCTGAGGGGGAAATTTGTTGCATTAAATACATATATTAGAAAAAAAAAGATGTAACATCAATCATCTAAGCTACTGCCTTAGGCAACTAGAACAAGAAGGTGATATTAAATCCAAAGTAAGAAAATAAACAATAAAAATTGTTAATAGAAAATTGTTAATTTTCTATAGAAAATAGAAATTTTCTATAGAAAATAGAAATTTTCAATAGAAAATTGTTAATAGAAAAAAATCAATAAAACCAAAAACTGATTCTTTGAAAAGATAAATAAGTAGCAATAAAGGAAAGATGACAAAAATTACTAATATTAGAAATAAAAGGGGCAGAAGGATGGCTAGAATTTCCAGATGACAAATTAGGTAATCACCTGCCAGAGATCTCATTTGAAATTCTCAGTGGAAATCCCTTTTGTGTATTGAAGTAATTTATAGCAGAATGGCCTCTTAGATTATTAATAATAAATTAACACTTTTAAAAAGATAAAGACCACAAGATCATGTATTTGGTGCCCTCCATCTTCACAGAATATTAATGTGCCAATTTGCCCCACTTTAGTCTATTGTCAAATATACATGTATTCTTATTTTTCTCAGAAAAGACTTCAGTGTTTGTGGTCTAAGAAACCGTAAAAACTGAGCCAGGTGTGGTGGCCGGCATCTGTAGTCCCAGCTACTCAGGAGGTTAAGGCAGGAGAATCACTTAAGCCCAGAAGTTCAAGTCCAGCCTGAATAATATAATGAGACCTTGTCTCTAAAAAAAAAAATTAAAAATTTAAAGAAAAAAGCTGTAACACAATGATTCATGGACAATCACACCATGATACATTTGCAACCATACTAGTGACATTAAAACCATCATAGAAATAAAATCTTTAAAAATATTATAGACAAATTAAGTCTTTAAAAAACCCATAAAAACAATCATCCTTAGAACTTTACTGTATAATTGATAAATTCTTAAAAGAATTAATGCAGATTTTTAAGAGCAAAACTAAGAATTTAAGGTTATAGGCTTGAAATAAACTCATTAGGTCCCGCTTATATTGTTAAAACATTATAAATGATAGTAATCTTTATTTAAAAGATTGATTTTATAAATGTGTTAGTTGTTTTGGCATATTTAAAAGTAAACACATTTTTTAAAAAGATGAAGTTCTTGGCAGAACAATACCATGCAAATTCATAGGAAATTTTACTATTTTCATTTATTTCAGTGAATCCACTTTTCTCCTTAATAGTAATCTAATTTTCTTTTATTCAAAATACAACATAGATATTGTATATAGTTGGAGTGAATGACACATGCATAAATGCAGTAATCCCAATGCGATGATGTGAGTTAGGGAGATTCTCTCTCCCTAATTTAATTTACTACAAAGGCTTACATTAAAGCTTACATTAATGACTGTATAGCTATCTGAAAGTTAAATAAGTTCTAGAAAAGAAAACAAAATATATGTAGATATGGCAACTCACAATTTAATCAGTATAAAATTTATCTGAATAAATGGATAAAAATCACAAGAATACAAGGAAAATATGTAAGTGGAATGTATAATACAATGTTATATATATTCTGAAATAAGTGCCAGCTATAAAAAAGCAGACATATTTGACTAAAAAGTAAAGATTTCTGAAAGATTAAAAAAATCCCACAAAGGTTAAACAAAGGTTAAAGACTAACGAAAAACTGGAAATTTGTATATAAGATAAAATCCAACATCTATGCCTTTAAAAAAAAAATCAGTAAGCAAACACTTAATCTATTTTTTAAAAAGTAGTCAAAGAGAATGAACAAGCAAATCAGAAAAGATGGTATACAAATATTTCACACATGCACAAAGGAAAAATTAAACCTCACTATTTTAAAATGCAAATTGAAAAACAGGATGTCACTTTCCACTTAGATCAGATTGGCACTGATAATAACAATGATACCAGAGTTGCCAAAGATGTGGGAAACAGGCCTTCTGGTTGACTGCTTGTGGGTCTCTAAGGTGCTGAAAACAAGAACAGAACAAAACAAAACAAAACAAAAAAACAAAAGCAAATTTTTTCTGGAAGCCAGTTTAGAAATACCCCTTAAATTAAATGATCATAGTCTTTCACATAGCAATTCCACTTTTAGGAATTGGTCTTAAAGAGGTAATTGTACAAGCGTTCAACAAGTAAGTGAGGAACGCTAATCGTGAGCAGTGCACTTCTTATAGTAAGAAATGGCTGGAGACAAGCCGTCGGTCCATTAGCAGGGGACATTTAAATCGCTGTGAAACATTTATACAGAGGATCACTTTTTCATGATAATAGCTCTATACATGACATGCTGATCTATTAATGTCATGACGTGAAAAAAGAGAGATCTATAACATATCTGAAAATGGTAAAGAGGTTACCAAGTAGCATACATAAAATAATCTCTTTTATTTAAAGTCGTATGTAGTCATGTGTAGGAATACATAGTGAGCTGTCTGAAAGCGTGCTTCCCAAAATATGCTGTGGTCATATCAGGGTGATATGATACTTTTTGGAATTTTCTTACTCTCTTTGCAGTGAACTTGTACTGCTTCTTTTATAATCAAAAACAAAAACAGTAAATCTATTTTAAAAATAAGTAGGAATGATAGAAAACAATTATTAATAGGGGAAGACAGGCAACACACATGGAGAGAACAGTAAAGCTTATGAAGAAGGGATGTGTAGCCTTCCCGTAGAGTTCTTGCGAGCTGAAATTTCGTTGGCCATTTACAGAGCTAAAACTCGCTGCAGGAGGATTTCCAAAGAAGTTATAAAGCACTGTTACTAATTAGAGTTGTATGAACTACTAATTCTCACTTCGTGACTATGCATGTACTGAAACTAGAACTGCAAGGGACTCAGCGATTTTGGTTGGCTTGGATTTTGTCGAGACATTTAAGTAGCTTTGATGTAGATGAGTTGAAATCCTAGAATCTTGTTTCATGTGTTCCTCCATGGCAAAACCAATGGAATAAGTAACTAGCTTCTCTTTACAGATTGGGAGTTGGTACAAAACAAAATCATGACATTCAAACACTGTAAATTACATAAAGGAGTAATAAAATTGTATAAAAATCAAACTACTGTGGTAACATCTTTTTCAGGATATCACTGGGTGTTTTTCAGGACCCAATGTTATCTGAAGGGTAAAATTTAACTCAACAATTCAGTAAATATTTTTTGAGGGCATATGATACGATAAGAGGTTACTGGGTGGACTGAAAAGCTCAGAGTCTAACAGAGAAAAGAATACTTAAACCATGAAATAAACGCTCCTGCTTAAATAAGTGTAAGACGTTCCTTTTGGAAAATAGTGGAGAAAAACTTCTTTACCATGAAAGAAAAAGATAAAAGAAAATAATGGAGTGACCAATTATGAAAGTTGTATGTGTAGAATCTATGGTCCAAATTATGACTGCTACCTGTTCAATTCAATTTGTTCCCATTTTACTTACATCTACAGCCTGCAAAAAAATTGTTGGAAAAACATATTTCTTTCTCAGTTCAAAACACACACATCCCTGTATCTGCAATATTTCAGACATAATTTGCAAACATTGAATGAGAAGAAACCATTTTCCTCTAATGTGAAGTTATTAAAACCTATTTCTAGACTCTAAGTGAAAAATTGGGAATGGAGAGGATGTGAGTAGGAGGAGATTGGGGGATGAAATATGAGTGTGTGTTAGAGAGATACTTTTTTTTAAAAAAAAAGTTGAATTATTATTGGATATCCCAGTGTTCTAGCCTATCTTCCCTTAGGAGACATCTTACTTAGAGTGTTAAATTTTCTTTGAGTCTTATGAAGTGTAAAACCTTAAGGATAGAAAGTCACCTTATAGATGACCCTATTTGTATCCTTTATTGGAAAAACCTTTCATTTGTACCTATGACCAATAGTCCTCCAACTTTCATTTGAATTAAACCACCAAGAGAGTATTCAATAGTTTCTGATCCGTCGGTTTTATTTTTGGATAACTTTGGATTTTTTCTCCCTCATTTAAAACTAAAACATATGAATTTGACATCAGAAAGTAGAGTGGTAAAATGCAAAGAATGTGGCCTGTTGAAGTAACAGCAAATCTGTTACTTCAATTTAGTTATTTCGTTTAAGTACTGGTTGTTTGAACTTGGGCAAGACAGACAACCTTTCTGAATTTGTTTTCTCGTCTTTAAACCAGGGATGACAGTAACAAGAGTTACTTCAGTTGGGCTAGTTAACTGGTTAAAGAAAAATTAGTTGGCTTTCTATCCTATTCCTTTTTCTACATTAGTGATACAAAGTTTTATATGTAAAAATTGAGATCATAAAAACATGAGAAGATAGCTTAATTATTTTAGAATGGGGAAAATGATTCTAAGCAAGACCCCTCACATTCAGAAGCAATAAAAGAAGAGATTAATCAATTTGATTATGTAACAATTAAAAAACATTTTATATGGACATAAATGCATGAAGTTAGAAAAAATATATATGCATTATATATGACAGGGAAAAGAGATTATTATCTTTCTCTACATAACATTAAGAAATAGATCAATTTGAACTGTGGAAAACTGAGAGAGTACTGAAGTACTTCATAGATAACTTAAAAGTGTGTGAAACAATGTTCAACATCGTCCATAATTAAAGTAATAGAAAAAAATTAAATATAATTTTCAGCTACTAAATTGGTAAG
This sequence comes from Lepilemur ruficaudatus, assembly GCA_963574885.1. Taxonomy (NCBI): domain Eukaryota; kingdom Metazoa; phylum Chordata; class Mammalia; order Primates; family Lepilemuridae; genus Lepilemur; species Lepilemur ruficaudatus. Next base: position 91,198 of record CAUYRT010033481.1, on the reverse strand, counting down.
TTTAAACGATTTTGATGAAGTATAGGATTACTGAAGATGTGGGGAAACAGTCTCAAAAATTTTCTGGGAGAATAAAATGGTGAGACTTCTCTGAATAGCAATTTGGATGAAACTATCAAGTTGAAATGTGACTTGGCATTATGACTTGGCAATTCTACTTCTATGTATCTGGCCTAAAAATAAATTCACACGTTGCACAAGGAGACATGAACAAGGATGGCTTATAATAGCAATGAACTCAAAGCAACCTTAATAAATAAGCTTTGGTCTATTCACATGAGGGAATCCTATGCAGAATTAAAAAGCCTGAAGTAAATTTTATATATACAAATATTAAACGCTTGCCAAAATGTATTTTTAAGTATGAACCTTATGTAATGTGAAAACACATTACATAAAGTAATGTATATAATATGATCCCCATTTATGTCTTGAAATAAACATGTGTATTGGTATATACACACAGATATTTTCTCAAAGGGTACATAAGAAACTATTGATGGTTTTTCTACAAAGTAGGGCCAGGCTCTGATAGAACTGGGAGACTGACTTTATTAGACACTTCCTTACATTGTTTGAATTTTATTTACTACCTATTGTTAAAATAGCCACATAACATGATTTTAAAAGTCAAATGAAATATGCAGAAGAATCCCCTATTACATTAGAGTCAAATATGTGCCAGTTGATTGAGACATTTCAAGAGTTGTTTTGTTTAAGCTGTGAACCTTTAGTTTTCTCATTTGTATCTCCCATTAGTGTCTTCTGAATGCATGAAATGTCAACATCCTATTAAAAGAATACCTCAAGGATTGAATACAGTGATTGGGATATGATTGTCCTGTTGTTTGAAGCATAGGATACCTTTCTCCTTGGATGTAGGGCACTATAGATCAGTTCAGCAGTCCAATTGATTCAGAGAGCAATTTATGAATCTCTTATTCAGCAATTCCACTTCTATTGAATTAATTTCTTAGCAGTTGCTTTGCAGATGATTCACGGGAAGCCTATTTTCAACTTATAAAACTCTTAATATGAATTGCTTTCACCTTCTATGTGTATTTCAAAATAGGAAGAAAAAAAAAAACCTACAAACAAACCAAACCAATTGAATTTTAGTTATTTATTCCCACTGGCTAACTTTCCACATCTCCCCAAAGCAGCATTCTTGCCTGAATAAAGTATTGGATTGGCTGCTTTAACAGAGATAAAAACAAAAAACCAGTTGCCTCTCTCATGTAAAATCCCAAGAAGGTGGGTAGTTCAGGGGAGCAGAGAACTCTGATTCATGAATTTATAAAAGCATTCTCTCACTCCCAGTAGTGACTTCAATAATCTCTTTATTGGTATCCAACTTGGTACTCTTGGGCTTTTTTACTATACTGTTTCCTCTCTTCCATTTCTAGCAACTTTCTGCAACTACTTCCCCCACTCTGGCCCCCATGTTGCAGATCAATGCTGGAAAGTTATGAGAAAGTGTTGACTAAACTGTTACAGTATGTTACAACATAGATAGATCTTCCTTAGTGAAATAAGCCAGACACAGAAGGGCAAATATTGTATAATTGGACTTAATTGAGGTACTTAGAATAGGCAAATTCATAGAGTCACAAGGTAAAATCGAGGTTACCAGGGGCTGGGAGGAGGGGGAAGAAGTTGTTATTGTTTAGTGGGCACAGAATTTTTGTGGAGGATGATGACAAAATTGTAGATATGGATAATGATGATATTTACATAATATGAATATTTTTAAGGTCACCAAATTGTACACTTAAGACTGGCTATTTAGACACAATAAAAAAGGTTCTAAAATAAAATAAAAACAAAAAGGAATAGATAAGAGAAGAAAAGACAAGAGGCATAAAGGGAAGCAAAACCCGATTTAATAGGTTTAAGAAAGTGGGAGGGGAGATTTTTTTTTAACCAACTTTATTGAAGTATAATTGACATGCCATGCAATTAATCCATTTTAAGTGTACAATTAAATGATTATTAGTAAATTTACCAAGTTGCACAGTTATTCACACAAATCAGTTTTAGAACATTTCCTTCCCCCTATTGAGACCCCTAATTCCCATCCCCAACTGCATTTCAAGCATGCCCCTTCCCTGCACAATACTCACTCATCCCTCAGGTGTGGGTCTACCCCCGCAACCCCTGAATCCCTGGTGGACACCACCACCATTTGAGCACCGTAGTGTTAATCAGTCAGTACCAATTTGATGGGAGGGGGGATTTTAAGAAAAAGTTCAATATTCTTTTACACAGAAATGATTCAGTAAATGGTAGAGAAATAGGTGACATTGGGAAATGACTGGGAAGAAAATAATCATAGAATACTTTTTCAGGTGAAATTTTCCCTACTGCTGTGATTCCCAAACTCCAGGCCATGGACCGTCACCGGTCTGTGTCTGCAGGAACTGGACCCCACAGCAGGAGGTGAGCAGCCGGCTCCCAAGCGAAACCCCGCCTGCACCCACAGCTGCTCCCCATGAGTCTCATCACCGCTGAAGCCTGCCCCCGTCAGATCAGTGGTGGCGTCAAACCTTCCTAGGGGCATGAACCCCACTGCACACTGCCCATGCGAGGGATCCAGGCTGCGTGTTCCCCATAAGAATCCAACGCCTGATGATTTGAGGAGGAACTGAGGTGGGGACGCCCTGCCCCCATCCGTGGAAAACTGTTTTCCACAAAACCCATCCCTGGTGTCAAAAAGGTTGGGGACCGCTGCCCTACTGGGTGTGAAAATGAATATTGTAATGGATATTGTAGCTTGGCTGCTGGTAGCTCACAGTAAATTGGTGGAGAGCTTCAGGAATGGTGCTCCCTGCTCTGTGGGGCCTCGCACGGCATTCCCGCTCTGTGCCAGGGGCACAAAGTGCTGGCTCCCTCGTCTTGATTTGGAGCAACTGAGGGGCCATCCTATTCTGTAACTCCACCTAGAATTGTTTGAGCCCCCTAGCACAACTGTCTCAAATGCCATTTTTCCTTTTGTCCAATCCTGTTTCCTTTACTCTCTAACGGGAATTATTCTTTCTTGTACTTTCCAACCAATCTCCTGTATGCAAATTTCCATCTTAGAATATGTTTCCTGGGTATGCAACCTAAAACAAATATTGGGTTGCAATCGTAACTAGATGAGAAATAGAGAGTTCTTTTCTTGCACAATCATTTGAAAAAATGCAGTTTTGCTATAATACAATGTCAACAGCAGAAAAGACTAGATTACGTTTTATTTTTTAACACAGTCATCGACATTAATTTGCTCACTTATTCATTTATTCTTTTTTTAGTGTATTCAGCTAATACTTGTTGACTGTCTCCTATGTGCCAGATTCTGTGCCAGGGAAAGAGTTGCATAAATAAATTAGAAATGCTGCCTATTAAATAGTAGGATATCATTACTCTTCCACAGCAACAATTTTCCTCAAAGTTTAATGTTATTCACAGTAGTTATTTATTTCTCCTATTTCCACGGGGGTCAAAATTTCCTATTAAAATGATCTATTGTTGGAACGCTATTAGGAACAGGCTTTATCAGGGAAATGTAATATAGATAGAATGAAAGCGATATAAAATCTTAAGCACAAAGGACAATTATTAAAATATTTCAGCATAGCTCATTTTTAACATGAAAGCTAAACTTAGTCATCATATAATTTAATCCAGGTATGCAAAAAAAGAAGAAAATTATTTTTACCAAATCTATATGCACCTTAAAAATATTTTGTTATAACAAATTTCAAACATATACAAAAATTGATAAGAAAACATAAGCAATCTTCTTCTACTTAACCACCAGCTGCCTTATGGCCAATTTTGTTTCATCTATTTTCACACTTCCCCTCCTACCACGTTATTTTGATACAAATCCTAGCTATAATATAGTTGTATCTGTAAGCATTTTATCATAACTGTAAAAAATAAAAACTTCAAAAACATTACATGCTTTAAAATATTTATGGGAATGTAATCATTTTGGGAAATGATATGTCTTCCTGATATTAGAGACAAGATGCATTGGGAGACGTTTGCTAAGGAGTTGACCAGAAGATTTAGAAACTTTCCATATCCAGTCAATATGTTAACACGTGAGCATTATAGGTGTTGAGGGCTGAAACATAACAGGTTTGGGAAGGTGCAGGTGCTCATGTAGGCCCTTGTGAGGACTTTTCTAGTACTTTAAGTAAAATAGGAAGATCTGAAGGGTTTTAAGCAGAGGAGGGGTATGATATCACTTTTCATTTTAAAAGAATTACTCTGGCTGGTGCTGTGTTGAAAATGGACTGCAGAGGTTCTAGGGAAGGAACAGAGAGACCAGCTAGGATGACGTTTCTCACACTTTACTGTGCATACAAATCATAGAGAATCTTGTTCAAATGAAGATTCTGTTTCAGTAAACCTAGGTAGGGGACTGAGATTCTGCATTTCTAACAAGCTTCTCTGTGATTCCCAGTCCTGCTGCACAGACCAAACCTTGTTTGGCAAGGACTTAAGAAAATATTACGTACATCCAAGTGGCAGATGATGTGGCTCAAAGTGGTAGTGGTGGAAAAGTAGCGGGGTGTAAGAAATGGTAGGAAGCTGGATTTATTTCCAAAATGTAACTAACAGGATTCCCTGATGGTTTGCATATAAGATATGAGAGAAGACAAGTCAGGGCTCATTCTGAAATTTTTGACTTGAGCAACTGGAGGCATAGGAGAGCATGTAGGAGGAGAAAGTTTTGGTGAGAAATCAGAAATTTGATTTTTTGACATTTTAGTTTTGAGATACCTGTTAAATGTGCAAATTGTGAAAATGAGTTGGTGACTGGATATAGAAGTTTGAAGTTCAGGAGAGTGGTGGAAATTGCAGCTAAAATTTATGCTTTTATATAATATTTAATGTCATGAGAAGAGTGGATCAGATCAGTTAGAGAGTGAGTGCAGATGGAAATAAAAAGAGATTCTAGAACAGAGCCTTGGGACCATTCAACATTTAAAGATTAGAAAGATGAAGATGAGCTAGCACAGAATACTATTTTTATAGATAGCCTTGAATTAGGAAGAGAACCAAAACGGCATGTCTCCTGGAAATCAGTAAAGAAAGTGAGATTAGTAAGAGAGGGATGGAACTAACAAATATTACATCATCAGGCTCAGATCTTGGACGTCCTCATACATTTAAATTTAACCTGGAACATTTAAAATTGAAACTAAAATTTTGAACCATGAAGCTATTTCAGGGAGTTTAGAAGTGTTTAGAGGAGTAAAGGACTAAGTGGCTATGTCATTGGTACTGAATTAGTCAACAATATAGCCATTTAGATACTATATCAGCTTTATAAAAAAAGGGACCCCCTAGAAATGACAATTTCACATAATTCAGGCTGAATCACTAGAGTTTTTAATAGTAAGCAAGAAGGGATACTTGATATCCTAGCGTCAGCTGGATTTTCCCACTATATTCCCAATAGAGCAAATAAGAATATTTCTGTTGGCTTCTAAATGGGAAACATCCGTGTTTATTTTCCATACTGAAAGATGACCTGCCCCAACCCTTGAAACTGACTCTGTAGAATTCCATTTCAGAGCTCAAGATTTATCATAGTAAGATGGATAATAAAAGAAGGAAAAGGTAAGTAGCAGCAGCATAGGCAAGAGGATAAAGGTATCTCTCCTCTTTTTTTCCCCTTTCTTTGATCATCACCTCACTTCCTCTTTTTTTAAAAAACAAACAAATTAGCTCTCTGCAATTCCAGACTAGCAATAACAAGTTGGAAAAAAATGATCAGCGTATTATTCAGGAGAAGCTACATTATGCTGCAGCAACAAACAAGTCCAAATCTCAGTGACTCAAGAAAACAATTTTTTTTTTCATGTTTATACAAGTTAATTCTGCAGACGGGCTTTACTCATGGTAGTTACTGTGGGACTCAGGCTGATGAAAATGTAGCTTCCAAGATCATCAAGGCAGTGGGAAGGAGATGCTGAGAGTCACACAGGAACACTTCAATTTTTTTTTTCATGAAAATGTGTGACTACTTCTACACATATTTCTTGGACCAGACAAATAACTTGTTCATTCCCAACTTAACATATGCCTAGAAGGAGAAGCATCAGGGTATTTATGGATATCTCTAATGACTGTGAATGTCTAGTGGAAGAGTGAGCAATAATAAAAGCTCTTATCTCGTAGATTATCGTGGGATTTACATCACACTTAAGCAAAGAGTAAGATCTATAATATGAACTAAAATTGAAAAAATATTTAAATTATATGATAAATATTTTTAGAGAACTAATAACTTATATGGAGACCATGATTGGCTAATACATCCTCTGGAATACTTACATGGAATCTTTATGTTTTACTATCTCATTCTATTTCCAGTTCATTTCCATATTTATAAAATCAATGCTATCTCTAGCCCATTTTCAGATTTAAAAAATCATTGACTTCCTTCTTTTTTGATACAAATAGACCTCGGAGGAGAAACATCAATTTTACTACTTTGGAAACACACACAAATTCAGAAAATATATATATAACCTATATATATATATATATATAATCAGAATATAACCAAATATTGTTTAGCTGGAATGTTCAATCCTCATGCAAAATGTCATAGATAATCTTTATGTAAAATCAACAAAATAACTGGTTTTTGTCATGGGCAACCAAGTTACTCTGGCTTTTGAAAAACCACTTCATCAAATAGTTCTCAATGAGTTATGATAGCAGAAAAGCCATCTGTGTTGTGTGTTAACACAGACATGCCTCTGAAATCTCTGTTAGGAGGCAATTAAACTAAGAACTGCTCAGTATTAGATAGCAGGATGAAGTCAGGTCTACTCTACACAAAGAAAGTGTCTGTGGAGGCAACATACTATTGTGCAATGAGTTTCATCCATGTAGACAATACCAATCTTGATAAAGTAAAAAAAGGCAGGTTTTGCTCAATGCATTTCTTTTGAGATGAATTATCTCAATAATTGTCTTAGTCTCCACTTCACTTGAGGAGCTCTTTCTAAAACAAAGTTGTGGTCTGGCAAGTAGCCAATCATTTGGACAGTAAAGTAGACAATTCAAGCCATCACAGTACTTAGGATAGCAGGAAAGTTGTAAGCCTGGCTGGAATGATGCCAACAAAGAACTGTGAAACTTTTATGCACCTGCAATTGACAGGTTGGATTGCCCTATGTCATCCCTCTTCTCCTGAGTTCTCCTTCTTTTTTCCAGGGTGTCCTGATGTACATGAGACATAATGTGTCACAAGATATTCAAATCCTGGGAAAGCTTGTTGTTTTCTAGATCATATGAGATACTGAAGGGGATTCAGCTCTATTATAAACAGTGATGTGTAAAACCAAGTTAGAAAATAATAATTTTACTCAATGCAAACTAAAGATAAATATAACCAGATATAGAAAACCCATAGGTATCTGAGGGTAATAGAATTTTGTTACATCAAAAGGGGAAAAACCATATTCTCAGGAAGTAAACATTATATTAGTTATTTTTTTCCCAGAACCTAAAGAAGTTTATAGTAATGTATTTTATTCCCAGAAATTAATAAAAATCAATTATACAATTCCCAGAAAATACAGTTTAAAGGTTACCTTTACAGAAAGAAAATACTCTATGAGCAATTATCACTAAAAGAAAAATTCATTGCCTTGAGTGAAGAAGAAAACTGGAAGTTCACAAAACTTTGAAATATAGATTTTTTTTCTTTTCCAATTGACTAAGAAGGATTAAATATTTCTACCCATCCATTTAGAGACGCTATCTAATTTAAAACTTAACTTTTTTAACACAAGAGGTCTTTTTTTGTCATGCAAAGTTTTTAAATGATGGTAGGATTAAGAAATAAGAACAAACATCATTTTACAGATACAATTTTTTGTTACCAAAAATGAATGGACTAAGTCTGATTTAAAATCTTATACAAGAGTGTCCTTTGAAAGATGTTCACACAGCTGCTACTGGTCTGTAAGAAGCTCCCCTTTGAGTTAGAGAAAACTTTATTGTCCTCTGCATGATGTGCTTTTTTTTTCCTAATAATCTTTTCATTTCTTTTTTGCAATTGAAGATGCAAGTCAACATCTTCCTTTATTATGAGCCAACACACTCAGAGTTTTATAAAAAGCAGATGTTCTGGGTTTAAATTCAAATCATATTTTTAAGAAACATCCTTTACCTCAGTTTTTTCTTTTTTGTTCTCTCTTCACCCTTTATTTTATTTTCAATTCCTTTATTATTCACAGATCTTTTCAAAGATTTCTATCCTTCAGAATATTATGGTCTTCCAATATTAAACCACTTAAATCTGTCCTTCTAATGGAATTTTTTTTTTCAATGGTTAAGAAAGACATTGTGCTTAATATGATTGAGTCTAAATTTTCTCTCCTCATTCTTTAATGTAGCTTTTATTTTTCTTATTCTCCATGTTTTCCTAAATACTATTTTATGGTTTACTTTCATACTATCATTGCAAATATTATAATATCTGTTATTTATATGGTGTTTTACAGTTTTATAAAGGACTTTCATTTCTTTGGTTTATTTATTACGTTTTGATTCTTCCGAATGTATTTGTGAAAACTTTTTTCATGTGGAAAATGAATCATAAATGAAGCATATATTGTTGTAGACCATCTATTGCCAGGTATGGTTTTCTTTTAACTACTTTTAGAATTACATTATATTAATCCTGAAGTTTAAATCATTTCTCAAATATATTAATACTGGAATTTAAAGCTATAAAACATTAACTGCTGTTATAATTTTTCATTTCCAAGTTACTTTAGATAATGGCATAATTTTTTTTTTCTTAGAGAGTGACTGTTAAAGATATTACCAGTTTCAGTTTGAAAGAAATGTTTGGAAGAAATGTTAGCTACTTAAAAAGATAGATGTTTCTTGGGGATATTTCTGGCTATGCATATGTGATGGTCACACATTGGATCTATTTTAAACTGCTGAAATTATGAATGTAACATTGACATTTTTCATCCTAGCAGAATCATTATCTTCTTAGTGTCAAGGAGTAATTCTTTTTAGTGAGGAAAAGTAAATTTTTTTAAAAAAAATTCTTATGAAAGCAAACAAATTACTGTAGTTCAATTTTAATTGTGAGGCAGGACAAAGTGAATCGATGGTTGTCCATAACAATGAAAACAGCTTGTGATATTTCAGAGATCTTTTATTTTATAGAATTTTGAAGAGACCATTTTCATAGCTGAATTCGTTATGCCGAAATCTCTCTTTAGATACCCGAGACATTCTGCCTACTACCAGAGTTAGGGAGAGATGGAATTACACTTGATGATATGCTCACCTTTGGATAGTACTTTTTAAAAATAATTTTTCTGAGCATGTTCTTTTATTTTACCCTCATAACAATTTTCTGAGGTAGGTGCTGTGTAAGAAAGTATTCCTAACCTTATCATATTAAAACATCCTCACAACTTCTGAGGGTCAGGAATCTGGAAGCAGCTTACCTGGTTGCTTCAGGGTCAAGGTGTCTCTGGAGATAGCAGGCGAGATGTCAACTAAGGTTGCAGCCTTCTGAAGACTTGACTGGGCTAAAGGATCTGCTTCCCAGTTCACTAACATGGTTACTGGCAGGCTTCACTTTTTTATTATCTATTGGCCAGAGACTTCAGCTTCTGGCCATATGGGGTTTCCCATTGGCTGATCCAATGTCATCATCAATTGGCTGACCTCAGATACGTGTGTGTGTGTGTGTATAACAGAGATAGAGAGAGAGAGGGAAAGTCCAAGACAGAAACCACAGTCTTTTATAACTTAATCTCATAATCTCAGAAGTGACATATTATTACTTCTGCTGTAGGCTATTGGACACACAGACAACCTGATACAATGTGGGAGAGGATCACATAAGGATGTAAACACCAAAAGATAAAAGATCACCAGGGCCATGTGAGAAGCTGACTACCATGACAAGCAATCAGACATTATAAGGATAAGTCAACTGATAACCTGGAAAATGACTGACTTGCTGTAGGGCATACACGTAATTTTGTGGCTTTGAATGTGGCAATAAATTTTCCGTTGTATCAGAATCTCATGCTCTCCACATGTTTTTTCTATAATCATTGGTTCCTACATTATGATAAAAATGTGTAAGTTTAAAAAAGCTAAGTTATTGGATTCCATGAGTTTTTTTTCAAGCAGAGAAAATGAGGCCCACTGCACATGTACCATTCCTGTCAGTGTTGCATTGAACTATGGCATCACTTAGAGCAGTGATCCCCAACTTTTTTGGCACCAGAGACCGGTTTCGTGGAAGACAATTTTTCCACAGACCAGGGGGACATTAGATTCTCATAAGAAACATGCAACCTAGATCCCTCGCATGCGCAGTTTACGGTAGGGTTTGTGCTCCCATGAGAATGTAATGCCGCTGCTCATCTGACAGGAGGCAGAGCTCAGGCGGTGATGCGACCAATGGGAAGTGGCTGTAAATACAGGTGAAGCTTGACTTGCTAGCCTGCTGCTCACCTCCTGCTGTGTGACCTGGTGTGGGCCATGGACTGGTACCAGTCAGTGGAGACTGACTGCAGTTGGGGACTGCAGACTTAGAGAATGCAATGACTCCTGCATGATTCTTGATCACACTCTGTTCCCTCGTCATGTCTTATACACCAGCCAAACTGGAATTATAAGATGGAGACTTGTGACTACAAAGGCCTTTTTCCTCTTGATTGCAGAGATTGGGCGAGAAAGCCATGTAAATAGTGTCTAAGAGAGAGCTCAAATGCAGTGAAGGTTTTTATCTAAAACCAGTAAGTGAAGAAATATGTGGTAATTATCAGAACAATTTTCAAATTGTTGAGTCGACCTATTAAAAAGAGGCTCATATAACTAGGAACTTACAATAATCAAATTGATCATCTATGGTGTTCTATCACAAGACTCAATCCACTGCGTTATTCATTGTACTTCCTGGTAATTAGTGTTTATAACTCCTCTGCATGGCATCATGGTCTCTGGAATGGGATTTTTCTCTCTCTCAATAGCTCCCATTTCTCAGTTCCTGTGATCCATATTGGATGATTCCTAAAATGGAAAGTATTTTCACATATGTATATTCCTTGCTGCTTTTGTGCATGCATTTATTTATCCGATAGATTCAAAGCACACATACTGTGCCAAGCACAGGCTTAGATGATAGGTGACAATGGGAAGAAGACAAACAGGTCCCTCCTCCAGTGAGCTTCTTCACCTCTCTTTGGAATATATTCCTGAAGAGATAATTATTAAAAAAACTTATTAAATTACAACTGTTAAAGATGGTATGAAGCAGGAAGACCAAGTGTTGTAATATTGTACAGAACGGAGATCTAATCTTACGTTTGTAGGGAGAGGGAAGTTAACAAAGTCTTCTCTGAGGAAGCTTTTAATTGTCTGAGTCTTACATGAGGCTTGGCACAGGTAGATGCACAGGTATGTTTAAGATAGTTTTTATGATATGCAATTAATTTAAGTGAAAATTTCTATAGTTAATTGCAAGGTTAAAGATACTGTGTTGCTACCCTTTGAGCATTACTGTAAACGTTATAAGCTTTGGCAAACCACTTTACACAAAATAAGTAAAAATAAAGCATGAATTTAAGCGTAGAATTAAAGATAATTTTATATGCTTTTAAAATCATAATGTATTCATATATTTAATAAATTTTAGTAAGTAGTGTGTTATGGAGTGGCAGGAGATGAGCTTTGAAATCAGAGAGATTTGAATTGAATCTTTGCTTTGGCATTACTGTTTTTGGGAAGACCCTGAGTCTCAGTGTATTCATCTATAAAATGGGGATGATGAGACACACTTTGAAAGCTGTTGACATTCAGATTGAGCATCCCTAATCTGAAATTCAAAATGCTCCAAAATCTGACATGATGCCACAAGTAGAAAATTTCATACCTGACCTCATGCGATGAGTTACTATTAAAATGCAGTAAAAACTTGGTTTCATGCACAAAATTATTTTAAAGTACTGTATAAGATTACATTCAAGATATGCATATAAGGAATATATGAAACATAAATGCATTTACCATCCCTAGGACAGGTCATTATGTATATGCAAATTTCCAAAATCTGAAAAAATCCCAAATCCAAAATACTTATGGTTCCAAGCATTTTGGATCAGAGATACCCAACCTGTAAGAAGATGGAGCATTTATCATTGTCTAGGGCATTGTTGGTCTTCAGTATGTGGTAGCTATCATCATCATTGTTAGTATTGCTTTTATTATTTGCTAGGATTAAAAATTAACCAGATTAGTTTAAGCCATAGTAATTGTTCTGTAATTCAATTGTGGATATACTATTGAAGTTTCAATATCTTAATACGGAGGCCCAGAGCTGCATCTGTAATTATCATTATCTGAGACTACTTGGCTACTGTGTGCCCTTTGGAGAATGTCATAATATATTCTAATTCAATAATTAGATGTATTGAAGAACCACAGGTTGCTCATAAAAGAACAGGAAATGACTAAATAGCCGTGATTTTGGTAACTTGTATTTATGGTTATTCTCGTGTATATAATTAGAAACTACTCAGTGAAACCTGGAGTGGTGGGAATTTGCAGTGGGGAGAAGGAGGCGGAGGCTTTAGAGGACGTTTATTGTCACTCTTGCTAAAGACTGTAGCTTTCATCCTGTTGGTGACAGAGAGACAGTGAAAGGTTGTACGCAGAGGTGTGACTTGGGCAGATCTGTGTTTTCGGAGGCTTGCTTGGAGGAAGGGGTGGAAAATGGGAAGTAAAGAAACCAGGTAAAGGTGCCTTAATAGACCAAATGAAAATGTCTGAGGAAGTGAACCGGTTAGAGTCGCAAAGCAATCCAATAATAAAATGGAGACATGGTGATGGCCCGGAAAAAGACAGAATTAAAACGAATCTTTAGAGATAAAATTGGCAGGGGTTTTTGATGAATTGGATGGGCTAAAAGTAGGAGTAGTGTTCAAGGAAGTGAATGACTCAGACGTAGCAAAAAGTATTGAGAAAAAGGCAAGGACATGTTTGAAAAAGATATTTCAAGGATAAAAATCCATCAGACTTGGTGATTAAGTAGATGGAGAGAGGTTAGCAAAAGGATTCATGGATGACTGAGGGAAGATGCCAGCTTTTGAATAGCAAAGTGTAGCTGAAAAATGTAGTTAGTGGGCAAGTTTATAATTTTTGTTTTAATCCAATATATTGACTTTGAAGTGCTTATGGGACATCCGGGTGGTTATAACAGGTAGACACTAGGTAATGCGCGTCTGTACTCAAGATGTAAGTCTGAAAGATATGAGCAGATATGTCACAGCTGACCTCAGGAGTGGAGGACATGATCCAGTGAGAAGGACTGCCACCCTTACCTTCTTCTCCCTTGCCCTTACTCATCAAGTAATTTTTTTTAAACATTCAATTTAAAAAAAAAATTGAAAAGTTTATAAAGTAAAAATGTTATAGTAAGCTAAGGTTAGTTCATTATTGAAGAAAGAAAAGTACTTTCTGTAAATTTAGTGTAGCCTAAGAGTCCAGTGTTTGTAAAGTCTACGGTAGTATATAGTGATGTCCCAGCCTTCCATGCCCTCACCACTCACTCATCTGCTCGCCCAGAGCAACTCCCAGCCCTGCAAGCTCCACTCATGGTGAGTGCCCTATACAGGTGTGCCATTTATCTTCTATACTGTAATTTTATTGTACTTTTTCTGCTTAGATACACAAATATTATGTCACAATTGCCTATAGTGTTCAGTATAGTAATATGCTGTACAGGTTTGTAGCCTAGGAACAATAGGCTATACCATACACTCTAGGTATGTAGTAGGCTACACCACCTAGGTTTGTATATCATAGTATACAATTTTTTTTAACTTTTTGGCTATTTTGTAATAACACTTACCTTAAAACACAAATATATTGAACAGCTATATAAAAGAATTTTCTTTCTTTATATTCTTAATTTTTTCTCTTTTTAGTATTTACTGTTTTTCTTTTATCTTTTAAACTTTTTTGTTAAAAACCAAAACATAAACACACACATTAGCCTAGGCCTACACTGGGCCAGAATCATCAATATCCTGTCTTCTACCTTCACGTTTTGTCCTACTGGATGGCCTTTAGGGGCAATAACATGCATGGAGTTGTCATCTCCTATGATAACAATGTCTTCTTCTGGAATGCCTTCTGAAGGACCTGCATGAGGCTGTTATACAGTTAACATTTTTTTTTAGAAGGAATAAATAATAATAAAAGGTGTAGTACAGAAAATATTAATATATAACCCAGTAACAGTCATTTATGGTCATTATCAACTCTATGTACAGTACATAATTGTGTGTGCTATACTTTCATACAACTGGCAGTGCAGTAGGTTTCTTTACACCAACATCAACATAAACATGTAATGCATTGTGCTATGACATTTTAACAATGTTGATTTTTCCCTCCAAAATATCGCTTGAATCCGTGTACTTTTTACCAGCATCCTAGTCCAAACTACCAGCATCTCTTGCCTGAAATTTTAGTAACCATTAATACCTGCTCTCTCCATCAGCTAAGAGAAACCACAATTATTTTCACACTAGCCACCCACAGTAGATTTTTGTATATACAAATAAGATAGAGTCACACTCCTGCTTCAAAATTTTCCTGGCTTCCCATTGCTTTAAGGATACAAGGGTGGGGGAAGGGGCAATCTCTGTAGCATGATCCATAAGCCATTCTCCCTCCAGTCACAACTTCTACAACACTTCCTTCCCCTCTTCCTCCCTCTTCCTTTCTTCCTCCCAGTTCTCAGTTGCCCTTTCCCTGATATCCCACCTTGCTTCAAGTCCTTGTGTCTTTGTTCATGAAATGTCCTCTGCTGGGAATACTTTTTCCCTGAGGCCCAACTTGCCTAGCAATTACCTAACCTTCATTCAAGACTCAAGTCCAAAGCTACTCACTGAATAAGCCTGTAATCTAAGTTCATTGACCACTTCTTCGTCTTGGACCCTTCTGTGCATCTCCAAATTTTTTTCATGCCATCTGTAACATGTTATTGTTTTTATTTGTTTATTTATAGGCCCTATATCTATCTCTCTACTTGATAGTAAGCTCTGTGATGGTAGGATTTAAAAGAACTTTTAGCACAGTGACCATATAGGTTAATAAGAAAAATTAACATCTGTTGTATGCTGAGTATGTACCAGGTGGTTCAAAGTGTTTTGCCTGTAGTGGATCATCTAACTTGCAAACAGTCGGATCAGAAAGGTATCATTAACGCCCTGCTTGACAGATGAGGAAGTGGAGACTCAGAGAGTCGAAGTAATTGCCCTGAGGTTGCTAGTAAGTGGCAACTTCACTATGTGAAACCAGAAAAACTAGCCCCAAATTCCAGTTTTTAAGGACTCTCCCTCTCATATGGCCTTTCAGAGTAGGCACTTAAAAATATTTGTAAGATGAATTAATGCGTTTCTTTCCTGGGGGTTGTCTTTGATTGCCTTCTCTAGCCTCTGAAAGTACTAATCCCCTTCTGCTTCGCAAAGTGTGCAATCCTTTTACATCGCATTTAAGTCTTGTGTTTCCAACTTATTTCTGTTTACCAAACAGCTTTTTCTCTCCTTTCTTAGGTCTCCACTTTTCTTTAACGCTTCTATTTCTCATTTTTCTCTCCCTTTCTTTTCTATTTTTGATCTGTCTTACAGAATAAGTATGCACTCTGTTGCTTGCTTACTCTGAAGTAGCCTGTCTTGTGTTCTTGTTCTGGATGTCTTTCCTTTGTCCCTCTGTCTTGCTCTGTGCCCAGGATGCTCACCTCCTGGCTTTCATTCCATTCTTGCATTCTGGCTTCTGGTTGCATTCCAATAGGAGACACTGGCGAGAAACTGGGGGGTGGAAGGAGAGTGAAATCACAGCAATCCTTGCAAATACCCCCTGTAAAGTTATTTAGGAGGGGTGGGGACGGGTTAAGTCTCTTGATAAAGGTCACACTCCTATCAGGTGATCTTATTCATACAATCCTTTTATTCCTTGTTTGTGATAACTACTTCTTCCTCTGCCCCGTAACTAAAAGAAGCACCCTGCCCTTACCTGTGTAATTAGAACTTAGGAAATTGCTCAGTTCGAGTGCATCATTTCTGTCCTTTCGGGATCCTGACTAGTAGACCCCCACAATTCCTTTCAGCCTTCCTAATAGAACTCCGACTTTGTCTGTGCATCCACCATTCTGTGTCTGGCCCATGTGACTCAGGGGAAAGTGACCTTCATATTCAGCTCTAGGGTGAGATCCTCACTGGCACAGACCAACCATGGAAAACTCTTCTCCTATGCTAGAAGCTAGCTCAGGAAACCAGGCTTAAGACAATCAGGGCAAAATATTTCTCTGGTGACCGTCATTGCGCTGCACATCATGAGCAGAGAGCTTAAGTTGTACCTAGCCATAGTACAGAGAGGAGTTTTATTTTGTGGTGGAAGAAGCACTTCCCTCTACTCTTTCTTCTGCTGGACTTGAACAAACAAGTGGGTTATCCCTATTGTTGCTGGCAGGGATTTTACAACCATGAGGGGAGCTAGCCTGAAGACAAAACTAACCCAGGGAAGAGGACCAAGAGCATTGCAGGACAAATCTGGAAACTTGATCATACCAATCTCAGAGCCTGCCTTATCTCTAGAAATCTGTTCCTTTGGTGTTTCCTATATTTTAAACCCACATGAGGGAATTCCTGATTCTTGCAGCATATCACTTCCAAACTGCTCTGATTTTGTAATAGCTAATGTGTATTAAGTGTTTATTATTTGACATCCACCATGCTAAGTGCGATAAACCACAGCCTATGTGGTAATATTAGCCTCCTTATACATATGAGGAAGCTAAGCCTTTGAAAGATTCATGAATTAGTAGTGGCCAGAGAACTAGTAAGTGCTCCAGTTATAATCCAAACCTGGGTCCATGTGACTCTAGTCTTCATCCGTCAGCAGCATGGTGCTCAGTTTGACATTAACCTGCATTTTAGACACTACGGCATGACCCATACCTTGGTAACCTGCTTCTAAGCAACTGAGGCATTGCCAGAAGATTTGCCCCCAGATTACCTCATATTTTAATAACAGATAAGGTACATTTTTAATGGTCCACAGCATGTTGAGATATGGAGTTCAGTGTTAGGTAGAGGGTAACATTAAAGAAATGCATGGTCAAAACTCAAGCAAGGGGGACAATCTCTAAAGGTGAGATTCCTATTCATCTAGGTGATGACAATGGCAAGTTATATAAATCATAACAAACATATTGGGAAAATAATCAGAAACAGTAATGAAGTTCTAGAGTCCATGCCTGAAGAAGTGATTTGTAGATGAACTTACTCAGGTGAATATGCCAGTGTCATATTTTCAATGTAAGCCTTATATATAATTTGAGATTATAAAATGTAATTAGGACACAGAGATTAGAATCAGACTAAATTAAATCAAAGTCTCCTATTTCATCCTGTAACCTTTGTTTTAGCATTAATACTTCTTACATAAGCTGAACTGAATTATGCCTTTAAACGTGAAATTTAGGACTTTGTTTTATCAGTCTTGGGTTCTCCAAATACAATTTATATTTGTTCATAAATATTGCTCTCTTGGTTCTAAGGAAATGATTTTTTTTTAGAGTGTTGAAAGGAGAAAAATATTGTCCTGAACTGTTTGTCTTCTTGAGGCCGCTCTTTGGTGTGACTAAATCAGATGAAGCAGCTTCATGGAGACACTTTGACACAAAGAATTTCAAACCTGAGTCTAATGACAGCATTTACTCCTAACATGGATGATGTGAGAACAGAAGCATAATGTTTATTAGCAACCCTTGCTAAAACAGAAACTAAAACAAAGAGCACAGAAGATGAAAATGGAAGTACTCAGCAATGAGCCCCCATTTTCTTCTGAATTAATTCACATCATAGGGTGTGCTGCCTTGAATGAATTTCCTTCCTTTTACACTCCCACTTAGCTTTCCTTTAAGTGTCAAATGAAGCGGGTGGTGGAAAATGCAGTGCACCCGTCATTTTGACATTCCTTTGCAAATTAGTCAGGCTTTGATAGTACAGGTCGGTTCTACCACGCAGGGGAGCTTTCAGCTTTGGGAATCTGGCAGGAGTTCAAGAGCAACGTATTGCTTTGAACTCACTTGTTAGCTGTGCAAAATAAACACCATCCACCTTGCAATAAAAAAGCATCAGCAGGGGAAAAAAAGAGAACATTCTAAACCCCTCCCTTGAGACTTCAAAACCCTTACTGGGGCTGCTAAATTAGGACAGGAAAAATAAGGCCTGCTTGTGAAAAGAAAGGAGGGGAAAAGAACCATCTTACAACAAACACACACAAAAATTACAATCCCTGAGAACTAATTATGTTTTCACGATCACAAACGCATTGAGAGTTTGAAAGCTCACGGACGCATCCTGATGCTGCTATAAAATGTTTCCTGGCTAATTATTTGCCAGTACAACTGTTCACTTCCTGTGGTGGATTTATGCTAAATCCTGTTATTAGTCTTGCTCTGCAATTGCCATTGTCTATGACTAGAAGCAAGGCTGAAAGGCTACAGTCAGCCTTTTATTACACAACATGTGAATGGAGATTTGACCCAATGTCCGACCACTTCCCCCGTTTGGTTTTTATGTGAGCTCGCTGAGCCTTTCCCTATAAATCATTGGGTTCCAATGAACTTTTACTCTTTTTTCTCTTCTTTCAACCCTACTACTTTGTGAGTGTGTGAGTGCACACTTTAAAAATAAACCACACAATTTCTTTCTCTCTTTAAACAATAGTTAAAACGTTTGCATCACACTCAATTTCTACAGTTCTTGCACCAAAACATATACGAAACCAATGTTTGATGCCTTGATTTCACTCAGTGGTTGAAGTTGAGAGTGGTTAAAAATAAATAAGACCAAAAAAATCTTAAATGCAATTTACATTTTAGCACGGTTGTGATCTTCAATAAATGTAATATACAAACTATCATAGCAGCTGCAGTATAAACTAATTACTTTCTATAGAAACCTAACTACACATTTCTAGGATATTTGATCTTTGGGGCAAATTTTAAGCAAATCTGGTAACACCTTAAATATAATTTTTCCTTCAGATAACATTAACACAAATATTGTGAATTATCTAAAATAAGTCTTTTAAAATATAGTTTGTACTACTGTAAATGTCCAAAATACAAATATAATGTTCTTAATTTGTGATATTATATTTAAGAATATAACCACTATATTTTAAAAATATTCTCAGATTTACATATAAAATCTTAAAGATTTATACAAATTATTGGTTTATAAAAGCAAAGTAGATTATGAGAATGAAAAAATTAGAATAATAACAAGGGTTTGCTTTTCAGTTTACTTATTCCATTTTTTCAGTTTCTAATGATTATACACATGTCTTTGTTACACACTTTTCTTAAAAAAATCTTTATCAAAATTTTATCTGTGAATAATCACAGGAATAATCCTTGTGGACTTTAAAATTTTTTCATGGATTCTTTCCCAACATTTACATAGAAAGGTGATATTAAAATATTTGAAAATCTTATCTCAATTGCAGGTATCCTTTGTCCATGAAATTTTCTTTTTAGGAATAAAACCTGTTAGAAATGTTCAGCATGAAACACATCCAGAGCTCAAATATATTTTGCTCAGGGTTTTTTTTAAATTACGAAATACTGCATACAACTAAAATAGACATTAGTAGGGAGAGTTAAATAAAATATATTATATCCAAACCATAGAATACCACATAGTCATGTTAGCAACGACAACAAAAAAGAAAGGAAATAAGGAAGAGAGAGAAAGGGAGGAGTGGAGCTATATGCATGGAAAGATATCTGCAATCATTTTTGAATGAGAGGAGTAAGCGACAAATAATACGTATAGAATAATATCCAGTGTCATTTTTACAGCTATGTCAGTTTGTGCATACACAGAGTCCTGAAAAGTTATTCATCAGCACATGGGTGGCGGCCATTCCTGGAGATCTGGTAGGTGAGGAGATAGGAAAGAGGTAGGTGAAGAGGTCATTTTCATCATTTACCTCGTATAATTTGGTAGTATTTGGTTTTTTTCCCAAAGCATCATTCATTTGGTACTATTAAAATTACAATTAAAGTCAAAGAAGTATAATGAAAAAAGTGATCTATGTAGGCCTATGCATCTTTGATGGATCTCAGCAAATCCTTTATTTCAATAATATGTTGATTCTGTTGTATTAGAAACCAGTGAGGGGATGCTTTCTGAGGGCACCTTGTATGTCTGAGGTGGTCTGTGGAAACTAGGTTACAATGACCTAACTTGCTATTTCTCTGTGATAAAAAGTGGGAAAGGGTACTGAGATCATCAGCTACATTCCTCAGCAGCAAATAGCCCTGACCCTGTGAGCGTAAGTGAGCATCTCTTCTACACCTACAGTGGTGGTCTGGAGGAAACCGAGACACATAGAGTTAAAACTGCACCACCTCAGGGCTCTCCTCACGCTCCATGACTTCCAAAGCTCTTTACTGTGATGTAGTCCGCCACCCTTACACACACACACACAGACACACACACACACCCTATACCACAGACACACACACACACCATACCACAGACACACACACACACACACACACCATACGACAGACACACACCACACCACAGACATACACACGCACCACATACACACACAGACACACCACACGACAGACACACACACACACACACATCACAACACAACACATACATGCTTCCTTTTCATTCCTCTCCCAATGGTGCAAAGTTCCTGATCTGATCTTTTTTTCAGTAAGTGTGTCTTGAGGTGGATGTTGTTTCGTATTCTAAGAAGCCTAGAACCCTATGGCATGGAGTGTTGGAAAAAAGTCAGGCATTGACTGGGAACCTTGGCACTTTCTTTTTCATACAACCCTCCGTTGCAGGTACTATTATACGAATTTTACCCATTTTGAAACTGAAACTTGTCCACTCCACGGCTCAAAGTAATTTGTGTCATAGTACCTCCTGTATAGGTTTAGGTAAAAAAATGCCTAGCACATTACTTAGCTCATAGTGCTCAATGACTAATGAATGAAATAGATATTACTATTATGAATAGTTACCATTAGTTTTTTGCCGTAATATATTTATACAAGTTTTCCTGGGTTTATAGCAAACATGTCTGAGGATCTGGTACTTGTCTTTATTCTGTTTCTGGGACCAGCTGTATAAACTGCATATTATGCCTCAGGGTTGCCATCCACTTATTAGTAACAATGTCAATATATAATCTTTATGGTTACTTTTTATGTAGAGTTACACACCTGACTCCCACTAACTGAACCAGACAGCGTCTTTCCTAATTTCTAGGGCCTCGGAAAGATTATGATGGCTCCAAAATATCTCCCCAAGTTGGTTCAAACAGCTACCCTAGAATGCTTCCTTGAGGTTAAAAATATTTTCTCTGGAAAATAATGAGTAGCAACACTTAAACTTTTTAACATCATGGTACAAGTTAGTTTGTAGATTAGCTAGATTCAGGGAGTGGAGAGCCAAGGAAAAAAGTAGCAGGTTTGCCAAAGCCTATTGCCTGAGTAGGTGGATTTGGGGTGCATAAAGGTGTAATCAACAGAGCTGGCTTTGGACCCGGTTGTAACACTCCCTTGCTATATAACCTCGAGTCCGTAATTTCACTTCAGTTCTCATTGGTAAAAGGGGACCAATGATGCCTACCAAACAGTGTTGCTCTGAAGATAAAATGTGAAAGGATTTTTTTGAAACCACAGAAGGTACTGGGTCAATATTAGCTGCTTTTCGGTCTATGCCTTGCTTGCTACAGTGGCCTTGCTTTGACTCAGAAAACATGGACCTGAGAACCAATTGTATTTCAGACACTAATAATAGCTGTGAGAACACAACACTTATAAATGGATGGATGAAGGGGTGACTGGATACATTCCAGGGCCTGTGAACTGGTAGGGGAGCCAGGTAAGTTAACAGGTACTTACTCATCGATGTAATAGGAGCTAAGGGCAAGCACTTAATTTGAGACAGAGAGCATAGGTTGAGGGAAATCTAGCCAGAGGCCAAAACCTTTAAAAATAAGAATTAGTCAGAAAGTGAAAGGGAAAAGAGAATGTCCAAATATAAATAGAGTGAACCACATGAGCAAAGGCACCAAATGAAAAAAATAATCCTGATGCTTTGGGAATGCTGAGAATGGGTACAGGGGAAACCTACGCAAGAGTGGCAGGAACTTAGGCTGAAGTAGGTTTGGATATTACGAAGGGTCTTATATGTCAGGGTTTTACATCGAAGGCATTGAGAAGAGATTTTCATGCCAGGGAGTGACAAGATCTGTTTTGAAATTTAGAAAGATCATTTTGAATGTGTGGTTAGATAGGAGGGAGTTCAGATAATGGAGTAAGGGAGACTAAACTGATAATCGTGTTTCCAACAAAGACCCAGTTCTGATTTGGTCATTGAACATTTAATAAACATTCATTGGGTATAGTCAGTGATTCAGAGATCATTTCCAGGGAAAAATAAGAAAAAAAAAAAAAACAGGGGAAGCAAGGATGGATGGAGAGGCATGTATAAGATAGGCATAAGATAGATGAGGGAAAGGGATAATTTGCATGCACTTCAAATAGCCTCATTATGCCTAATCAATTATTAACTATAATGTAGGAAATGATGTTATTTTTAACAATGTGATTTGATTTTACTTTGATTTTTTAGAATACAATTTTCCATTATAAAAATAAACACATAAAAGAAAATAAACTCCTTTAAGATGCAAAGTTAGTTAGGTTTGATGAAAAGAGTTTTTCTATGTACAAAAAAACAAATAAGCAAACAAACAAACACATTCTGTCTACCATCCATATGTCCTCTGTATCTACTGATTCTCAATGGAAAAGGTGGCAGAATTAATTTGTTAGAAATTGCCCATCATTATTTTTATTAAGTATTTGTTTTCAGGTTATTTCTAAAAAAGTATTAAAGGGAATAACTCCTTCACAACAGTGTAGCAGAATCGTAAGTATCATCATTGTAATGATCGAGAGTCCTTTCTCAGCTCATTGCGAAGCTCTGTGTAATCACAAGATATCATTTTCACCCATTGAGTACCAACAACTCTTTTGGTCACTGAGAAAGCAGCAGAACTGTTTAGGACTCAGTCCATTTCTCCAAAGAGATTTCAGTCTGTTGGGAATTCACAGAAGGAGTCATAAAACTCTCTGTAAAGGACCAGATAGTAAATATTTTACACTTTTGAGGACAAAGAAACAAAATCAAATATGCTATGTAAGTATAGTCAACCCTCCATATTTGTGGATTCAACCAACTAGGGATGGAGAATATGCAGAGCAAAAATAGATGATTGCATCTTTACTGAACATGCACAGACTTTTCTTCTTGACATTATTCCCTAAATGACACAGTATAACAACTATTTACATAGTGCTGTAGTTTGGATGCTTGTCTCCTCCAAACCTCATGCTGAAATTTAATCCACAGTGTGGCTTGTTGGGATGTGGGGTCTAGTGGGAGGTGTTTGGGTGTTTGGGTTATGCGGGCAGATCCCTCATGAATGGCTTGGTGTCATTTTTGTGTAGTGAGTTCTCCATTGGTTCCCTTGAGAGCTGATTGTTTAGAAGAGCCTAGCACCCCGTTCCCCGCCATGTGACCTCTGCACACACCAGCTCCCCCTCATTTTCTGCCATGAGTGGAAGCAGCCGAAGGCCCTCGCCAGATGCAAATGCCCAATCTTGAACTTTTCCAGACATCAGAATTATGAGGCAAATACGCCTTTGTTTCTTTATAAATTGTCTGGCCTTAGGTATTCCGTTATAGCAACAAAAAAATCAACTAAGACACATAGCACTTACGTTGTATAAGGTATTGTAAGTAATCTAGAGATGATTTAAAGAATAGGGGAGGATGTGGGTTGGTTATATGCAAACACTATGCTTTTTTATATCAAGGATTTGAGCATCTGAGGGTTATGGTATTCATGGGGCTCCTGGAACCACTCACTGTCAGATACTGAGGGAAAAACTGTGCTTACATAATAAGACAGTAAAATTTTCTATAATGTTTTTCTTTTTTTTATTTCAAAATATTAAGGGGGGACAAATGTTTTTGTTACATGGGTAGCTTTTATAATGCTTAAGTCAGGGCTGTAGGTGTGATCATCACCTGAATAGTGTTCATTGTACTTGTTAAGTAGGTTTTTGCCCCTTTATACATTTTTTACTGATCGAATTTAAAATATAATAATAATAATTGAGTATAACTTTTTTTCAACATAGATCTACTAATGAGAAGAATATAATTCTTTGGGGGGAGATAATATTTGACTTAATTGGGGTTCAAAATTAGTGTTCACTATCATCAAAATTGATTGCACATGTTTATCTGTTAATGATAATTTATAAAATGTGCATGAGATTTTACACATTTTACCTTTGAAAATATACTTTTAGACAGACAGGTATCCATTAACATCTGACTTTAATTGAACACATTCACATACTGATGTCAGTGCATTAGCAAATGACTTTAATTGAACATATTCATTACTTGGGAGGCATTTATATTAGAATACTATTAACTTCTTCTCTTGATATTTGCATTTTAGCATGGGATTACATTGCAGATTATTAACTTCAAGTTGAGTGTTAGACAGAACCTCCTCAATTGCACATTTAAATGGATTTTTGAAATATGGAAACTTCTTCACACTTGCGTCATGTTTGGAAAATGTTACTGGACCTGTAGTATAAGGTCAAAAAATATATTCACTACATATTCTTGTAGGAGTCTTGCTCCTTATTTTAACCTTTGACAGAATAGGAAGTATATAATGCAGCTTGACATTACTGGTGATTCAAACAATGTTAGTTTTTGCCAAAATGACTTTATTCAAGTGTATGTTTCTCATGTAGTGCTGTTTGATCTTGTAATGTTAGGGTGAGATTATTAAGAAACAACATTAGGTCTGCAGCAAATGCTATCTTCCAAAGCTATTTGATGTTCCATAATAGTGCTTTAGAGTGCTTCTGCTTGCAAGAAAGTTTGAATCTTGGCCCTTCGCTTAAAAAAACAAAACAAAACACAGTTGTTAAATTAAGTTTAACCTAAAGCAGCCTCCTTCTAGGTTCAGCCTAAAGGCTTCTCCATAAATAGCGAACTGTAACCTAACTGGATGTGTAATCAGACTGTAGCCTACTCTTATAACAAGGATCTGAGTGTCAGCCAATCACAGAAGCCATATTCAACCACTGATAGGCAGCCGACTGTTCAAACAGTGTTCAAATAAGGCAACCACCAAGCGGTAACCAATCCAGCTGTTTCTGTACCTCACTTTCACATTCTGTCCATAAATCCTCTCCGACCACATGGCACTGCCATGTCTCTCTGAACCTATTCTGGTTCGGAGGGCTGCCCAATTCATGAATTGTTCTTTGCTCGATTAAACTCTGTTAAATTTAATTTGTCTAAAGTTTTTCTTTTAACACAGTAAAACTTTCTCACTGCTAAGCCATCAAACTCCTGCGTGGTAGGGAAAGTCAGAATATTCACCTTCTCTTATTGAAAAAAAAAATCACAGAACTGATGTTGGTTAGCTCACAAGAGCAAATGAAGTTTCTGTTTACACTACTGATTCAAAAGCACATAGTAGATTGATATGTTTTCTGCAAAGCATTTACTGATGAATAATACAATAAATAATCGTAAGCTGATTATTTGTATTTTCACAAACTTTCTAAATTTGTTCAACTAAGCCTGTTTCTGCTCCACACACATTTTTTTGCCTCTATCGGTTTTAACATATCTTAGCAGATTCCACTTCAGGTTTTACAGATTTAGTGTTCTCTCATCGTTTCTGAAAATACTCTTTTCTATAACCGCGATACGCAGACTATTTGCAGAGGCTAAATCTTCAGTCACTTTAAACTCAGCATTGTCTCCTCAAATAAACAACCACCAAATGCCAGTATCTCTGACATCTGATTCATAAAGAGCCAGAGAAAACTGTTCAAAATCATTCACCTTGTATTTTAATTGACTATTGATGCTTCTCTCAATGTCCTCGACTGTGACTGAGAGACTAATAGTTTCAAATAAGCTTATTTTATCAGGACACATTTCTGTGGCTATTGTGTCAAACACAATTTAATTACGTCACTGTCAGTAAACAGGTTTCCTTTCACAGCTAACAAATGAAATTTTTTGGTTGTAGTTTAGTTTAAAATTCTTTATTTTTGTGGAGAAATACTGCCATGATAAGACATTCTATAATAACTTTCCTCAAACTCCTGGCCTCAAGCAATCCTCCCACCTCAGCCTCCCAGAGTGCTGGGATTACAGGCATGAGCCACCACACCGGGCCAATTTTTCTGATTTTCCATCCTGCTGTTCTCCTGCAAGTTGGAGATATTGTGATAAGTGCTAGGTCCAGTAATGTTGAAGTATATTGTATTTTCTTTAGCACAGCTACAAGTATTTGCATAATAAACATAATACTTTTCCATTTAATTGCATAACAAAATAATTCACAATTGTAGCTTAAAGGTATAGCATTCAAAGTCTACTTTTGTTTTCTTTTCTTGTTTTGACATAATTTTTACTGGCAATATTTAACTGGACTTTAAAATAAAATGTTGCAGTACAGTGACATGCATGACATTTGAAATCCTGTTGAGTTATGACTGTGTCACTGTTATTTGTACTGTGCTTAGCAGCAATGGAAAGAGAATGGATGCACCACATACAGACTTTGTCACAATTACCCAGCTCGGCCACTGTAACATAAAATCAGCTATAGATATTATGAAAATTAATGAATGTGGCTGTGCTCCAATAAAACTTAATTTATAGACACTAAAATTTGACTTTTATAATTTTTATGTAATACAAAATATTCTTCTTTTGTCTTTTTTCTTTTTCTTTTTAATTTTTAGAGATGGGGTCTTGATATGTTGCTCAGGTTGGTCTTCAATTGCTGTTCTCAAGATGATTCTCCTGCCTTGACCTCCCAAAGTGATAGGATTACAAGCATAAACCACCGCACCTGGCCTTCATTTTTTTCAATCATTTAAAAATGTAAAACTCAGTTCTTAATTCACAGGCCATATAAAAGCAGGTAGCAGGCTGGATTTGGTCCTTGGGCCATAGTTTGCAAATCTCCAGTCTAGAATAATGCTTAATACACAATAGATACTCCACAAATATTTGCAGTTGAATGGATAGTTTGCACACTGTGGTGCACTTGTGAATCATATTCACTTATTAAAGCAGAAATGTCTGATACTCTTCATCCCTTCCCCCCATAACCTGATTTAGTGGATTTGGCAGCCCACAGAGCTGCATTTTTAGCAAGTACCCTTGGCCATCTGATGCTGATAGCTCTTATACCATTCATTGGAAAAATTGCTGTGTTTTGTAACTTCTTTATGATCTCTCTTATAATTTTTCTCTTTAAATACATTTCAATTAATCCTTGAGAAAAAATTCACAATGTTGTAATTATTTTTTTTAATATTAAAAATCCTCCTCAATATTTGAATTAATTACTTTCCGAGGAAAGGGTTTAGAAACTCATAAGACTAAATAAATGTTATTACCAGTAGGTATTAAAAGAAAATTTAAAAATTATGTCAAGATATAATGGCAAAAATTCTTTAATCTTGATAATTCAATAATCTCCCTTGGGCCTGAGCAAGAACTCTCAAGTTTCTTACTCCCAGTTAAAGATGATTTACTAATCTTTATGGATTTGCTTTCCAGAATTACCAGTTTATGAAATGGGGAGCCGTTTCAGATATTACGAGATGAATGAGACAAACCCTATTTGCAAATCTGCTTTTTCTTTCTTCAAGAAAATTATTTCAAATTACGACTGAGTTTTGAAATATGCACGTAGATAGTATGTCATCTGTTGAGTATGATTTTACAGGTTCTAAAATGTTACAAAATTTTTTGGGTTTGATGACAATGTTGGGAAGGTCTTGTCTCCAACAGGCCTTAATTGTCATGCATTTCATTAGGAAATGCATACTCTGTGCTATTAGCACACAGAATTTAAACATTGCTGAGAGGTTAGACTAAGTGATAGCCAAGGATACTTCTAATGTTGAGATTTCATGATTCCATGTGGATTTATTTTTCTTGAATATGTAGTTGAGATCCAGGGACCAAAACCTATGATAGAGGCCAAGTAATATTCAATTGTGGGACAGAAAATAAATACTTATTTGTCTGTAAAATTTAGAGGAAAAAAAAGAAAGAGAATGTGTACTTCAGATTACATTACATTTAGTAGGTAGCATATCATATTGAAGTAAGTATTGGGTAAACTAGAGGATTGGAAAGAGTCTTGGAAATGATGGTGAAATGTACTTCACAGAATAAAATATGAAGCCATTCAGCTATTTAAAATCATTTAGCCTTAAATTCGGACATAATCAGTGCAAATAGAAATATAATAAAGTTACATATGGGTTGAATCAGACAACAAATTTTGACATTAATCTTAGGTGATTGGGCATAATTAACCTGGGAATGTCTGTTAAGAATAAATAATATCAATAAAAACAACAATGATGACTCTTCACTGAACTAGAGTAGGCTGATGTAGTTATCTGAAAACATAATTTCTGAGATATAAACTTGGATATTTATATTAATATGATATATCAAAGGTTAATGTATTGGCAGAGATTGAGGAGCCTATAAGAAACTTTTGTTCACCATAAGACAGACAGTATTACATCAAACGCTTACAACCTGTCTTTGAGGCGGAGATTATTGCTCCATTTTACAGAAACACATATCCAGCTTAGAGAGGTTAGATTACTTGTTCAAAGTCATGTGGTAAGAGAGGGAGCTTGGGTCCAAAGCTCCTCTTTCAACTCTATGTTATTAAAAATCTGCTCCCTTGACTTTTACTTGGGATTCTACCAAATTCAATTATTTCTGTGGATAACAAGTTTTCCATTTTATGATTTTCATGAGTCATTTTGACATAAAATGATAAATGAGTCGTGCTTTATTCCCTCCTTCTCTAACTTCCTCATCCTCCTCCTTCCTCCCACATATTCATTAATGCATTGCATCCATGAAAGTAAAAGTATTTTTTAAAAATGTGAACTCCTGAGTCACTATGCCAATCAAATATAATAGCTTTATATCAAGTAGTGTTTTCTCTTCATGGAGTTAGTCATGGAATAAGCCTGGCTCAGTGTGCATTGTTGGTTTATTCATTTTGATTAACTTTATTGGTATCTTTGAAGATGATTTTTTTGTGCTTAGATTACTATATTGATGAGATTAATTTCATACTTAAATGTGGTAGATAGAACAATGGCTTCCCAAAGGTGCCCATATTCTAATACCTGGAACCTTTGAATGTTACCGTAGAGGGGAAAAGGTAATATCTTTTCCTCATCCATCACAAGGTTCATGGCTGACATCTCTAAAACAAAAGACAGATCTATGAGAGGAAAGTATAACAAGTTTATTTAACCAAAGTTTTATATGAATGGGAGCCTTTAGAAAAGAAGACCCCAAAACCCAGGGAAAACTATGTCTTTTTATGCTTAGGTTTGATGAAAAATGGAAAAATTGTGTAGAAGTATACTTGGACAGAAATAGGGTATGACCTAATGGTAATAAATGGAGAATAATTTAGCAAGGCCTCTTTGTTCAGATTCTCCTTGGCCTCCAGGTATAGGGCGGGACCCCCCCAAGAAATAGGGGTCTTGTGCCTACTCTCAAGGGAGGTAGGTCAAACAATACTTTTTATGGCCTCCAGAAAGATGGAGAAAACCAAAGAGTGTCCTTTCTGCTTCTGCATTTTTCCATTTCCTTCAGCTTAAAATATTCAGTATACTGAAGTGCCAAATTTTGGGGTAGTATTTCCTACACAGTGAAATTGTCTGTGTAGATGTGATCAGATTCAGGCTCTTGAGCTGGGGAGACAATCCTGGATTATCAGGCTGGGCTCAATGTAATCACATTGGTCCTTATAAGAGGAAGGCAGGAAGGTGAAAGTCAGAAAAGAGATGGGACAATGGAAGCGGAAGTTGAAGGAATGTACTTTGCAGCTGGAGGGAGGGGCCACCAGTGAAGGAATGTGGATGGCTACTGGAAGCCATAAAGTCGAAGAAACTGATTCTCTTCTAGAGACTTCAGAGGGAATGTGTCACTGCCAACACCTTGATTTTGGCTCAGTGAAACCTATTTCAATTCCTGACCTATTAAACTATAAAATAATAAAATCAGTGCTGTTTTAAACCACTAGGTTTGTCGTAATTTGTTAAAATAGCAGTAAGAAGCTAACAGATTCAGCGTATTCTCTTACAACCAAATGTTATTAAGTAGTATTGCACTAATGTATTGTAACTAGTATGTTGTCATTTCAGACAAAATGATATGTTTTGGTAAATGACCTTGATTATTTTGGGACTCATATTTTAAATAAGAACTTTGGGAAGTAATAGCATCCAACTTTCCTGATTTACACTACTCTGTTGCAGACTAGTGTTTTTAACTGTTTCAGATCATGGATGTCTTCTACATTGTATTTCAACCACCAAAGCAGTGATATAGATACCCAAATTAAATGTTTCTCATGATGGTACATTCTTCCAAGGTTGACACTTACCTATGAACACAATTTAAAAATCACAGTATGCCAACCTTTATGTAAGAAATAGTCATACCCTGCTCAAAGGGTGGGAGCGAACACTGGGGAATTGGGGGGTGGGGGGTAGACCTGAGTCTGAGCGATGTGGGGGGTCACTGTGGAGGGGTGGGATATGCTTGAAAAGTAGTTGGGGAGCGGAATTGGGGGTCTCAATAGGGGAAAGGAATTCCTCAAAAACTGATTCATGTGATTAACTATACACCTCGGTAAATTCACTGAAAATCATTTGGTTGTACACTTAAAATGGAGTGTTGGTTGTACGTGGATACAGTTGGAGCCCTATGTATATACTCTCTGGACTCCTTTGACAGAGTAGGTTTTTGAATGTAACAAGGTAAGTCAACTTGAGTGGTAATATATTTTGGGAAATCAGCTCACTACAAATTGTGACTGTAAACATTGTACTGTAAATGCTTTGTAGTATTCCCCCAATAAAAAAAAAAAAAAGAAAAAGAAAGTTTCTCAGATAATAAAAGTTGTCTTGGAGCAAAAAAAAAAAAAAAAAGTATGTAGTTAATTCAACAAATGACAACACATTACCCACTGGGTATAGTACATTACTAGGTGATTTGGAATACTCTAAAATAAATAAAACCTTGTCTCTGAACTCAAAACAAGTAAAGCCCTAGGTGCTGGCCCTGGCTACGGCCACTCATTCACTCCTCTCTGACCCTGAGCATGAGTTGCTGCCAGGCCCTAACACTGACCCATAAATCCACAGGCAAATTCAACCTTCAGAGATTACCCAAAATGTCCTATTTCTCATTCAACTGCTGCAAGAAAAGAATATCAGTAATGTTCTGACTGATACATGTTCAAAGCTATCTCCATAACAATGTCCAGGAAATGACTATGGAGCAGCATGTGCCAACCAGGGGACAGGGGGACGCCCCAGGAAGCAGAGGCCTTAAGCCACAGAGCGCCTGGTCAGGCCACGCGCCACAGTTGGCGCTGGCCAGGAACCGCTGTGAACTGATTCTTCCAGCTCCTGGTTAGAACTCTTTACCTTGACAATGCTAATGAAACAAGACGGAGCAGTATCACCACACACCGGAAGACACAATATTCCACTGAAAAGCCTCAGCACAGAAATTAGACTTCTTAAAAATGCCAAAATGACACCATATGACTGGTTCCCATTTCCTGTCTATCTGCGACAGGCCCAGGGCCACGGGCACACGTCTCATTATCTCCTCTAGTCTGCGTGACGTCTGTGGACAGCAGGGGCGTTCCTGGGTTCCCGTCCCGTCCGTCTGATGCCCTCCTGCTCTCCCTCTCTCATCCTTGCCCAGAGTCCGTCTCCATTCAGTTAGCAGATAAAAATCAATAGTCAAAGAACACAAAAAAGCACACACAGGCTACCAATGCTCTCTTCTGTTCTTTCAGTCCAGTAGTCTGTCTAAGAGGCGTGTTGGGAAAGGCGGCAGAGGGCCCTGCGGCTCCGCTGCTTTTCCCCGCCACAGAGAAGGAACCCACCTTGCCACAGCAGAAGCCAGCACTGTCACCCAGCGTGCTGCAGAGTCCCTGACGCAGGCCTTCCTGCGCGGCCCCGACACGGGGTGCAGCTGTTCCAGAGAGTGTGCCGCAGACACAGTCCGTTTTCACCCCCCAGGGGTGGCTGGAGCACAGTGCCCGGCATGTGCTTGCTAAATAAACGATTCATTTATTTGTTCCTATCATTTCTATTTTGGATTCTATGTAGAATTAGCCCAGCTCAAGGTGAAAGTAATAGTTTATCAACAACGCACCTGCTCAAATTTACTATTCAATTTGGAGGAGGGGAGAGGAGGAGGCAAAAAAACCCTCACCCCATGACACTGCAAGAGCATGATGATAAACCCAGTCACCAGACACAGGTGACCACACATGCTCACAGTGCCTGAAGAGCACAGAAACCACTGCCCTCCCAACCCGGAGGAGCACGTCCGACACCGTCCCTCCCTGGTGGGTGGCACCTGCTCCCAGGACTGAGGGCTTCACTGAGAGTCGGGAGGCGTGGGGCTGAGGGGCGCCCAGGCTGTGATCGGGGCGCTGCTCTTGCACAGGCTGCCTCTGTTGCAAGTGCCAGGTGGACGCAGCTTTCTAACGAAGACCTGACTTGGCCACACTGAAGGACCCAGATACACACAAGTCGAAACACGTCGGGACACGGGTCCAAAAGCACGAGCTCATTGTATAGCGTTTACGGTAGAGCCTGACACTTTGTGTGACCCTTCCCAGGTTCATTTAAAACATGGCTTGATTTTTTCCATTGCACACTTGCCTGGAACATGTCCTCACACAGTGAGGTGAGGGGGTGGCACTTCTGCACTCTGCACTGCACCCTTTAAGCTGCTACTGGCTGACATTTTCAAACGCCAGACTCCAGTCGGCCAGCCAGCTGTTCCAGGTGCCTTTGATGCTACTGGAGAAATTCACGCAGGGAGAGAGAGGCCACCCCCTGTGCAGTGGCAGCACCTGACAATGGACAGTGCTGAGCTGCTGCCCACTCCCTGCGGGCTTTCTTTACACACTCATTAGATCCCAGCCTGCCTCCATCTCCTGCGGACAGAGGATCAGTGATTCTCTAGTTGGCTATGTGTACATCCTCCACAGGATCTCAGAAGGTCACTAAGAGACTGCCCAGTCACTCTTTCTTACACATTCTCACCATCTCCTGAGACTGGCCTCCTCTCCTCACCTCCCACCCACCATCTGATGGAGCAGCCCCCACCCTCATCTAGGGCTGTACACACCGGCCCTCGGTCAGGGGCTGGGCGTCTTTTCCCACAGCCGCGTGTGAACCAGGGTGGGCAGTGGCATGGGATCCTGGTTCCACCGCTCACTGCTCCGCTGACCTGGCCAGCTGACTGCACTCTCTGTGCCCGATTTCCTCGCCGGCGAGGGCAGAATGATAGTGCCCACCTCACAGGGTGGCTGGAGCACAGAGCCTGGCATGTGCTTGCTAAATAAAGAATTAATTTGTTCCTACCTTTTCTATTTTGGATTTTATATAGAATTAGCCTAGCTTAGGGCAGAGGATTCACCTGTCTATATGTGAATGCCAGCCGGCTCTCAGCAAATACCAGGATATTAAATGCTTTTAAAACAACATCCCTCAGGCATAGCACAATAAAGTTTCCTCAGTCTTACAAAGAATGAAACTAAGACATCAGATGCTGTCAGAATGTCAACTGAAGTTAAGTGTGCTAAGGACGTTGACTAGAGCTAGGGAGCCCCCCAGCCTCAGAGATGGTCCCACATGAACACTATTTCAGTGACTTCAGGGACCTCAAGGACATCTCAATCTCCATCTCTCTCTCATCACCTATCTATATTCAGGTTAAATCCCAGGTTCACTGGAAGAATAAAACTAACGGGGCGGGGGGGGGGGTGGTGACGACCAAGACCGGCGGGCGGTGGAGGGGACGTGAGAGCAGGTTTCGAAGCCTGCTCTCCCATTCCTCCTCAACGGCTTTTTTCTTCCAACGTCTTTAACCCTCTGTTCCCCAAATGTTTTTTAAGTGCTCATAATATAGAGGTAAAATTTATTTGTTGGTATTTGTTATGGTCTTCATTTTTAAATTCAAAAAGTGTAGAATATTTATACTTCTTTCTTTGCAAATATTATTTTCCAATTGTTTATAGACTTCAAACAATTTTTGCAGGAGTCAGTGGCTTCAATAAGAAAAGAACTAGTCTTCTTTCACATATGTTCTTTTTAAAATCCTAGCAGAGAGAGCACCAGACCGAGAAATGAGCGGTCTGCAGGACCAACGCCTGTCCCCGTGCAGAGGGGCCACTGAGACGCCAGGTGACAGCTGCAGGCCCTTTGGGGAGCACACATTTGGGACACGAAAGTCAGAGAGAGAAGCCAAGTCCTACTTCCATCAAGCTGGGGCCAATTAATAAACTGCCCTCCTCTAATTGAGGGGACTTGTATTTAAATCACAAGTGGCTGTCCTCCCAGATCATCAGAACCGGTTCAGCATGGAAATGCTCTGACAAATACTCTAGTCTGTGATGAGAAGGCTGCTGAGGATCGTTCTTCAGCCACGTGCACCCATCTTTCCTACAGCCTCTGTCCATGCCATCACACCGGTGAGACCCTGGGCTCATTCTCAGGCCAAGTGCCCATCCAGGTACCCCTGACATGCAGCAGAGCCAGCCTGCACCATAGCAGGGCACTTCCAAGTGTAACTTGCAACCCAAACCGTTAGGGCTTGTTGAAACCAGATCGCTGGGCCCTGCCTCAGGGTTTCTGACTCAGCAGGTCTGGGAATCTGCATTTATGACACGTTCCCAAGTGATGCCAAAGCCGCTGGTCCAAGGGCCCCACTTGGAGAACTGCTAGACTGTAAGTGCTCAAAACGTGCACACTTAGTACCGTGCGTATTGACTGAGTAGGTGGGTCACTCCATTTCAAGTTTGCAAATCACTTTCAGGTAGCTACTTCCTGACACAATGTTAAAACAAACAATCTGCATGAACTGTCAAATCTTAAACTTGTCCAACGGGGCCTCATTTCTTGTGTGGGACCAAGGCCAGCATGTGGTCCTAAGCTCTGGCGAAGCAAACTCTAGTGTGACAGAATCAGAGCCAGCTCTGGGAGAAAGTCCAGTCTGGCCGCTTGACACGGCATCAGCGTGGCCCAGCAAGATGCGGGCAGGGCCCCCCATGGGCAGTTCATACTGTCAAGGTCCTGCACAAAGAGCAGAACAAAGGAAGGTTGGCGACAGCCAGGTGACCCAACGGAGCCCAGAGCCAGGGAAGCCTGCTGGTCAGAGGCAGGGCTCCAGGTACAGGGCTGGGGTCTCCAGCAAGAGGCCTGGGCCCAGGCCTTGTTGACTGGGGTACGAGGAAACAGGGCAGCAGCTAAATGGCCCCGCAGGTAGAAGGCAGAAGCCCAGTCATAGAAGCAGGACCCACGGCTAATGCCAGAGCCACCGTCAGGAAGATGGCGTTGGATCTGAGTGGCAGCCACATGCTCACCAAATCCAGTTGCTTCTGAGGCCAGGGAGTCACCCCAGTCTGGAAAGGGTCTGACGGTGTGGATTTAGGTAGAGGTGGGGGTTATGGCTAACTGGAAAGGGTGTGCCTTCTCTAAAGGCATTCAAACTGTAAAACTGTTTAAAGGGTAATGCTGGTTAGAGTCCCTTGACCTGGAGAGAGGGGATGTATAGACGCTGGGAACCCAGGAGAACTTGAGTTATCCTGCCCAGAAGGGATGTCACAAGATGGGCTACCTGGACAAGGGTGAACAGGCGATCTCATACACGCAGTGTATTTTGGTTGCGTTCAACCTTTAGGTATCCCTTTGCTGACCACAATAACTTGCGCTTTCTTAACTCTGGCCTCTCTATCCTTTGACCTATATATATCTTGGCAGTCACCTAACTTCAGAATCTAGATCATTCTGTGTCCAGGTTATAATCAAGCTAGGTGTTCTTCATGTGATTCTCACTTGGTGGATGATTCAAAAAGCACCCTTGAGAAACCTGGACACAGCCAATGACCCTTAAAGTCTCCTGTTAGAGTTTGTCTTTAAAAGTTCATGCTTTGCATGCTACTTCAGTTTTTTGCTCTATCCCCCAGGCTGAAGTACAGTGGCATCATCATAGCTCACTGCAACCTCAAATTCCTGGGCTCAAGCAATCCTTCTACCTCAGCCTCCTGAGTAACTGGGACTACAGGCATGCGCTACCACAGCCAGCTAATTTTTCTGTTTTTGTACAGATAGGGTCTTACTAGGTTGCTCAGGCTGGTCTCAAACACCTGGCCTCAAGTGATTCTCTTGCCTCAGCCTCCCAAAGTGTTGAGATTACAGGTGTGAACCACTGCACAGGCCTTGCATGCTACTTTTAATATAAAACGATTTTCCCCTATGGTTGAAGAAAATTAATACTCCTGATGCACCAGTTTTCTCATGACTTGCCTAGCTCTAGAACAGAACCTCACATCCCCAGTGGCATGTGCAGTCTCTTTGGCATTTGGCCACCCAGGTGTCCAGGCCTACCAAGCAGCCCTCTTCTCAGTCTAGGTTCAAGCAATATTGAACTACCTGCTTCTTACATAAACCAGTCATTTTTTAAGTGCTATTTATTTCCTCTCCTTGCTTTTCCCAGTGCCTCATATAGTGATTGAATATATATTTTGACCAATGAATAAATATTTTCAAGTTTTAATCCACCAAGATTTCTCAGTGAGACCTCCCCTATGTACGATTGGTATAATATCAGCATCAAAACCAACAGCACCTTCTGTGAAGTATTAAACAGGGGGTTTAATAAGAACATCCCACTTTACTGAGGACAAAGAGTTTATAATTTATAGCCAACCCTGGGCATTGTCACTCCTCACAAGAAAGATCTCGTGAAGGAAATATCAGTCACTGGATGCTGATGATCCCATTCTGCAAAAATCAGTGAGTTTTTGTTCACTATTGTTTTGTTTTTAGCCTCTCTTGGATGGAGCCCGCACAAAGCCTTAATGAAGCAGCAACATCATTGGGAGGCATGGGGAGGCCACTGGAAAAGGCCAGTTAGGGTCCGGATGACCAAGCGCAGCACACACTGACCATGCAAGGTGCTCAGCGAGATTCGCCTCTGTCTCCGATTACCAAGACGGACTCCATACCCCAGGAATTTCCTCTATTTAAAGGGTATTCTTCAAACAGAAACATAGCCACACCTGACTGTTAACCCTGTTACTTAGAGAACAGCGTTCCTCTGGGCCTATGCGCCAGCACGTGGCATCCAAACTGCCCATTCTAACTTCCCTCCCTGCGGCCCCCTGGGCAGGAGCTCGCTGTGGGAGCCAGGCTGAGGCCACAGGCCCTTCAGGAGCTGCCAGCAGACAACACACATGCTCCATCAACACCCTGAGGGACGGACTAGGGCTGGGGGTCCCTCCTACCTTCCCTCCCACGTGGGAACAGATGAGCTCTCTACAGGAGCGTGGAGCCCAACGCCTGACGCTGTGAGGGTCCTGTGCTATCTTACAAGGCCTGAGACCCAAAACTCCCTGCACGGTAGTAAGCTTGTCTGTTGTAGGGAGTACAGTGGCCCATAGAGGCAGAATCCCAGGACTGAAGATCGAGGGCAATTTCCTCTATTCTGCAAAGGAGAGGCATGCCTTCTCCCACTCCAGCGCCTTGGCTGTGTGCCAACATGGCCATGACGGAGTGACCACAGCAAATGACACAGCCCCAACACTCTAAGTGCCCGACACCCTTTGTCCAGCTGCTGTCTGGCTCAGGGCATTGTCTCTGCAAAGATCCTCTCTTTACTTGTGCCCCAGTTAAAGTGATGGGACAGCGGCCTCTATCCGGCAGCCATGAGGGCGCTGGTAGCTCTGTCCTCAAGATAGCCAGAACGTGTTCCTTAAGAGCAACCCAGAGCACCAATTCTCAGGTTTTAACCTGTAAGAAAATCTTGGAGTATTATTTATGTTTCAAAATTCAAGGGAAGCTAAAAAGAAAAGATCACTGTGACTTGCAGAAGTGGATCATCAGCACACAATTACTAATGTGTCCTCTTCGTAAGAATCTTTCATGTCAGGACATAACATGGGTAAGGGCTGGGGATAAATTATAACCTCCTTGTTTATCCTACAGAGAGAGAAACCACACTGACAACAAAACGAGTAGATCTATTTTAAGCAAGTGTCAGGAATTTAACTTCAGCCCACTCTTATGTTATTAAAGAGCACACCATGTAAAACCAATTCCCAAAGAAAGGAGCGCTGCACCTGCAAGAGTTACCGCCCCAAAGACCCACTTCAGGCAGCGCACAGGCTGCTGCTCCAACTCACTAATCCTTTCACTACTTAGAAAAGATAAAGTTATTTTAACACTCAATCTCTAAGGCTGTATCTATTCTTAGTAACTACACTGCAAAACTGCATGGTGGTAACTTCTACTTTATCAGGGAAAAAAACCTTATAGATACAATTAGAAGAATGCGTTCTATTTGAAGGCAAATTTCAAAGTAATATTTTTACTTTTCAGACAGGCACTCTATCTTGCCTCACACTTTTGTAAAACTGGACCCAGGCACTACAGTCTAAGTACATGATCCACAATGCCATTCTATTAAAAAAAAAAAAAAAAAGGTACCTAGAAATTGGGCCAAAATATAATCATGGTGAGTAAAACCGTAACACATTCACTGATAAAATTTCATGCATATTCTAAAACTGTTTTTAAAACTATAATAATATGACACACTTCTTAAGTTATGAAGTTACATAGGAAGAATATACGTTGGCCGACAACTACTCTGTGAAACAGAGAAACACGCAGAAACTCTTGTAACCCCACTGTTCCGGGCGGGCACCCTGGGAGGAGGCCCAGGGAGCTGCCACAGGAGACAGTGGCTGCCGTGGCCAAGGCTTCCAGCCTGGGCACCTCCCACATCGACCCAGCGTAGACAGCTGATTGCACCCAAGTCCTCCTGCTGTGACAGGAGGACCCCAACTGAAGAGCAGCCCTGACACCTGGCGGCACCACCCTGGAAAGCAGTGGGCCTCCCTGCGTGCAGTGGGCGGTGTCGTCTCCCGAGACGCCACAGTTCCCGCCCCACATAGTAATTCTGAAAGCTTATGTACCGCTTTGCCCATTAAACTATCACTTAGAATGTTCATTATAAATTAATTAATAATAATTAATAAAATAGCTGCAAAGGATTAGGTGATTTCAGGTATAATCTAAGTACTGGTATTTTAATAAAACTCTTGCATTACTTTTTAAAACGTATCCGTGAGGATAAACGCACCCACAGTGATGTGATTTCCACCACTATCCATTTTAAAATTAGTCGAGCAACCTCCTTTATAAGAGTTAAAAGAGTTAAGTATTTTTATGTCATTTCTTATGCTCCTTGTTTCCTTATAAATGCTATTTCCAATCATTACTGCATCAGAATTATACGAATATATGTTCATGCATAATTTTATAATTGAGCATTCTATCATACTTCTCTACAGTAAAAACATGTATAAACATTCACATTTAATTTTTTTCCTCAGATTTTGTTGAAACTTTCTATTATAGTTTGAGTTATTGGTAAAAACATCAGTAATAGTAGCATAAAATTGATTGAACAACATGATAGTGATATGTTTAGATCAGTATCAAACATAACATTTGAAATTGTACTGGTAATAGAACTGTGCTTGAAGGAAGCGTTGCCCATGTTTCGGTTGTCCCTTTTGTGAGAGACGTGGCCCGTGACACGGGGCCGAGGCCTGCACAGGCAGAGCAGTCCCAAGAAGAGTGCGTGTGGGAACGAAGGGTTTGGATGTTTAGTCCCTTAAATTAGAAATCCATGCATTGAGTTTTATTCTTTAACCTAAACTTAAATTGTTTTCTCTTGAAAAAGTTGATTGCCAATCATATCTACCCTCTGCAGGGCAGCTTGCAAGTGGACGACGAAATGGTTGATTCTGGAGGCTGCCCTCCTGGCTGCTCCAGCCCTGGGGCCCTTGCTCACCTCCGCACCTGCCCTTCTTTCTGAGCATCCCTCTGACAGGAGTGAGCCATGCGGCCCTGACCCTCCTAACGACCAAGGAGAGCCATGGCTGGGCCACTGGCATAAACTCATTCCAGGTGAGACAGTTCAAGCTGTCCTCAGTTGTCACCTAGGCCCGGATGTACGTCCATGAGGCCCTGGGGTCAGACCTGACATGGGGAAAGTGCAGTACATCTACATCCACCCTCAACTCTCCTCCTTATTCTTGGAAATGGGAGCACAATGATCCTCCCAGAGTCCAGCTCTCACCTCCCGTTGAGCACACTCCTCTTCTCCAGCCCACTGGGCAGGACCACAGTGACGTCCACGGTGCTGTCCCTCAGCGCTTCCTTCGTGTGGATCAGGTTCCGTGGTAGGGTGAGGGCCTCATCTCGCGGCGGCTTCTGCTCACTGTCCCCATTTGGAGTGGCAGGCTTTCCAGGAGGCGGGGGAGCACGGGCCTTCATCCTCCTCCTTAAAAAATGACAACACAGAAGATTGGAATGAGGTGGCAGTTTTCATACTTTCCTCATAATATTCATTCTTATATGCATTTATGTCCCTCTTCAGAAATGCTCCCTGAGTTGCGTGGCCTTTTTAAAATCGGTATATGGGCACTCTTTAATGCTAATGGATGCAATATCCTACTGAAACAAGTAAAAACTAAACAAGTTAAAAATGACAGAGGGAGCACTTTTTAAAGGAAGCACTGCCGGGAAGAAACACCCTAAAACCGTGCTCGCCCTCTGAGCGCAGCACAGCCTGTTTTTCCCAGGTCCCCATCAAGGTGAAGGCAGGTGCAGCACATTTTGCATGGCCAGTCAAGCGGATGACACATCACAGCGCGTCGGTCAGTTCACAGCGAATGTGGTGAACTCCACTGCGGGTCTGACCTGCTCTGGCTTGAATCCTGCCCCAGCTCTGGGTCCAGGACCAGTTCTAAGGACCTGGCCTCCCTGCGACCATGATCTCAAGGATGTGTTGTCACAAAGTCCATCACCCATCTCCACAGCCACTGTGACGGATGCGGCTGTTTGGCAGGGAAAGGACACAGC
Organism: Lepilemur ruficaudatus; assembly: GCA_963574885.1. Classification (NCBI taxonomy): domain Eukaryota; kingdom Metazoa; phylum Chordata; class Mammalia; order Primates; family Lepilemuridae; genus Lepilemur; species Lepilemur ruficaudatus. The sequence continues at coordinate 49,929 of CAUYRT010033481.1, read as the reverse complement.
GAGGGCAAAGGGCAACGCACGGCCCTCTCATCTTTGCAGTTTATTTCAGACTGGCCTTGACCACCCAGTTCGCCTCGCGGGAGATTTCTAAATACCCCACAATGAGTTGCCTACTCTGACGGACACTTTTACATTCTTGTTTCCTCCAGATTGGTCCAGGAACGCAACTTTATACAGGTATTTTATTTTATTTTATTCATTTATTTTTGAGACAGAGTCTCACTCTGTTGCCTGGACTAGAGTGCCACGGCATCAGCCTAGCTCACAGCAACCTCAAACTCCCGGGCTCAAGTGATCCTTCTGCCTCAGCCTCCCGAGTAGCTGGGACTACAGGCACGCGCCACCATGCCTGGCTAATTATTTATATATATTCTTTTACTTGTCCAGCTAATTTCTTTCTATTTTTTTAAGTAGAGACGGGGTCTTGCTCTTGCTCAGGCTGGTCTCAAACTCCTGAGCTCAAACAATCCACCCACCTTGGCCTCCCAGAGTGCTAGGATTACAGGTGTGAGCCACCATGCCCGGCCAATATTTTTTTTATATGTAGGATATATATGTATGCATGTACATAGGTACTTATTTACATATAAGGACCTTATTTTATACAGACCCTGGGTATTTTATTATAATGATAGTATTTAGTCAACATTTGACACAAGGACCTATGCTAATAATTTTATGAAGTTTACTTCATTCAGTACTCAAAATATTTTGCAACTGAGAAAACTGAGTCTCAGAGATTTGTAGCTCACTCAGAGGCAGACAATTATCCAGTGTCTGGGCGGAGATGGAAACAGCCCCGCGGACTGGAAAGGGCTTGCTCCTGCCCACCTGCCTCCCCAACCTACAGCCACACTCCAGTCAGAGGATCCAAAAAGAGGCAATCTGAGCCCTCAACACACTGGTGGCCTGTGCAGGGACGTAAGGCCAGGCCAGGGATGCTCAGCCAAGGGATCAAACAATCCTACAGCCAACAGGGCCCCTCGATGACTTGTGAGAACGAGCGCGAGAATAACGCAGGCCATCTCAGGATGGCGAGAGAAGGCGGGGCAGCGAGAGTCAGCGCAATCAGTGCAGGCTCTGCCTGGCCCGCGGTCTGAGCTGAAGGTGTGCTGGGGTGTGCTGGGGGTAGAAGGATGTGAAGACAGAGAGATGTCGTAAAGAACCAACAGAGCTGAGGACGGAGGGGCCTGGGGAGCAGGGACAAGGCTTCCAGGTGGCATTGCCGTTTTCTGAGTCTAGCACAAGGCTCAAAACAGGCAGAGGACCTGTTCTTGGAGAAAATGACCAGTTGGTTGAGTCTAAGATGACGGGGATATCAAGCGGAAGCGAGTGTGAGCAGGAGGAAATGAGACTGCAAAGCATCTCCTCTCAGAACACCCTGCGCTCTCACCCTCAGAACAGACCTAGCCACTGACAAGCCCCAGACATGGTCCCACTGCGTGGAGTCTGCCTGGAGTCCTACGATTCTGCCGGGGTGAGGATCAGTGCCTCTGGACGCAGTCCTGACCTGAGTGTGGCTTCTGACTAGTCTCAGGTTGGCAAGCTTATCTCGTCCCTCAATTCCACCTCCGACCGTACGACTGGCCATCACATCTGGACCATGGCATTGACGTGAGCTGGGAGGCCACATCAGGACAGCAGAAAGGAACATCCTTCCGTCACCCGTGTGTCCAGGATGTGCCACCCTGAGCTGCATGGTTTCAGGTGAGTCTCTTCTTTCTGGGCCTCAGTTTCCATATCGATGAGATCAGGGGCTGGACTGTAGGGTTCTTAAGTCTCTTCCAGCTCTAATATTCTAAATCACAGAAACAGGTAAGTCCAAAACCACCACCACTATATTAAGGTAAACTGTAGTTAATATTAGGCTGGCCATTATCAACAAAAACAAAAGAACACTACAAGTGCTGGTGAGCATGTGGGGAAGTTGTAACCCGTGTACACTGTTGGTAGGAATATAAAATGGTGCCACTGGTATGGAAAATACTGCAGCAGTTCCTAAAAAAATTAAAAATATGACTATCATATGATCTAGCACCAACTTCTGTGTATATACCCAAAAGCAATGAAAGCAGGGGCTTGAAAAGATACTTGTACACCTATGCTTATAGCAGCACTATTCACAATAGCCAAACGTAGGAATGACCAAAGTGTCTGTCAACGGCTGAATGGATAAACAAAATGTGGTAAATACACAATATGGAACATCATTCAGCCTTAAAAAGGACGGAAGTTCTGACACATGCTACAACAGGATAAACCTTGGGGACATGATGCTAACCGAAATAAGCCAGTCCACAACTGTGTGATTCCACGTATACGAGGTACTTGAGCTGTCAAGTTCATAGCAACAAAAAGTAGAGAAGCAGTTGCCAGGGGCTCGAGGAGGAGTTGTTCAGTGGAGACAGAGCTTCAGTTTTGAAAGGCGAGAAAGTTCTGGAAATCAGTTAGTTGCACAGCAATGTGAATGTACTTAACATTATCGAACTGTATGCTTGAAAATGATCAACATGGTAAATTTTATGGGTATTTTGCCACAATTTTTAAAAATCATACTAGGATTACATTTTCATCGTAACAACTCCATCAGCTGCCATGTGCATATACGTCTTATCGTCAGGGCACTCTGGCCCACGCCTCCGCAGTCTCCTTCTCAGGGCACCCCAGCCTCTGCCTCCCCTGCCCCCACACCCAGGTGAGGCTGAAGATGCTGGGCCCGAGGAGGAGGAGGCAGAAACTCAGCAGAGGTGCCCCTCACAGGAGAGGGGAGTGGGCGAGCTGGGCCCACCCGGGAGAGGGAGCCCCGCCAGCAGGGGCGAGGGGTGGGCTTGGTGGCTGAGAGTGTGGCTATGAGCGGAGTGTGATGGAGCCCCTCCCTGGCTGTCCCTTGAATCCTCCTCCTGGCAAGGGCACCACCCACACCACCGCAGCCAGGCTGTGTTTGCCGAGGAGGCACGCTGGTAAGGGAGCAGAGGCTGCAGTGCTGATGGGCCTCGCGGGCGGAGACCAGGCTGGGTCCTCCTTCCCTGTTTCATGTCTGTAGGCATCACTTCTCTGAGCCCAAGCACCATCCTCCACATAACACGGTCACAGCGAGAAACTGGAAATTCCCAGCTTCCTCTACCCGTGAGTGGCCCTGCCTGAGAAAGAACTGCCATTGTTCAAACGGGGACCTTGAGCAGCTTCCTCAGCTGTGACAGTCCTTCGTATTGCCAGGCAGCTGGTGCCTTCCTCTAAGATCTGTGTAGGTGCTATGCAGCTGAATCTAACGAGACTCAGGAGCATGTGGGCAGTTTAAAAAGAGCGGGATTTCTGCACAAGTCTAAGGAAGCCACTGGAGCTGGGACCTCACCTGGCTCCTCCTGGCCGGTGCTCTAGCTGGTGACACACAGGCCAGGTGATTGGCTTTCCTTCCTCTCACCCCCTCCAGCAGGAAACAGGCAGGTCCTTGGAGCTCAGCAGGGAATGAATCACCCTGCACACAACTCAAATTCATTTTGCTCCCTCCAGGTTAAAAAAGCTGGGTAAGCCCTGGTAGGAACTATTTATAAAACGGAAAATATATATCAAAACATTTCTGGCGTTTCAAAGGTCACCAGTCATAGCTCCAAATGGTTTTAGCTTAAAACCATCACACATTTACTATGGTTCAGGGTGATGCTTGCTAATTCCCCCGTCAGCTGGGAAGCTCCCAGCTGGGCTTTTATTCTGAGAGCTCTTCAATATGCAGCAGAATGCTCAGAATCTGCTCTCTGAAAGTCCGAGGATCTGAAATGACTGGGACTGCTCAGTGTAGTGAAAGCAGATCTCAGGCTTAGGGTCCAGGCAGCTGAATTAAAACCTAACTGCACAGGTGACAGCAGGCACCCAGCCAGGATGGACAGGCCTGGGGCAGATGGGTCCTGCAGACTAAAAAGGAAAATCCACACATCTCTGTATTTTCCCAGACCCAGCGTCCAAAAGCACACCGCTGTAGGTTTCTTCTGTCTCTCCATGTGCAACCTTCATCTGTGGACATGAAGGTATGTTTTTCTTATTGTCCAAGAAGTGGATGCTGAAGTCCATGGTTGTGCTGAGGCCAGCTCACCCGAATGCCATGCCTATGTGGTCTGTACCCACTTACCATGTGGGTATTCTGGCTGGCTGCGGCCAACAGTATCCACTGAGAGGGAATTTCAGGGAGAAGCCTGGCACACCCGAATCTCTTGGTTACAGATCCAACCGTGAAGCCAGCCCTGGCTAAGTGGGTCTGTTTACGCCTCGGGCAGAAGGGAGTTCCCATTCCTTCCCCCTGAGATTCCCCGGCAGGAAGACGTTTGCTTTGGCCCAGAAGGGAATCAGTCTGCAAGCTGGAAATAAGCTGCCTCTGGTACCTTGGCTATTTATTATCAGTTGCAGCTCTAGACAAATCCCAAAGAACAGATGCCGTGACTATCTTGCTCAGCACTGAGTGACGTGCTCAGCCCAGGGAAGGCAACACGACAACCACTTGCATGAATGAGTGAGTGAGTGAGTCAGTGAATCCACCGGCTGCAATTCAGCTGTCACGTTGGGGCTCAACTTTCTTAGCAACGAAACGACAGAAGGACATCCAGAAACCCAAACACCCAGAAGACAGCCAGCCGCTACCAAAGGCAAGCAGGACTGGTTGGCAAAGAGGCTAATGAGGCAGACTCACATTCTGCACCAGTTCCCACATCTCGAAGTCCAGCATTAATTTGGTTTACTTTTTCAGCTCTCATTTTCTAGACACGTCTGAGCCAGCTGCTATGCCACATTGTATATGTTCAACTCTAAGCACAACTTCATATGGCAAGTTTACTCTCCCCATTTTATAGATGGGATGACTAGGGATCCACCAGAGTAAGTAACTTTCTCAGGATCACACAGCTGGAAAGACCAGAATTCCAGCCAAGGTCTTCCTGAGCCTAGGACACCACCTTAGCTGATACACACCACATAAAAGCCCCCGGTACCTGGCAAACTGGCACGGAATGGCCAGACCAGGTGCTGCACACTGAATCAGGGGGGTCAGGTTGGGGAGCACCCTCTGCCCAGACATGGGGTCTGGACAAGCCTCGCTTATAAACAAAGTTGGGCCCCCATCAACTTTACTCAGTGCTCAAGGTTCCACATGGCTCAGATGGCATTATGCAGAGTGTGTCGCACTGCTGCAGAGAATGGAGTGGAGTCACGGGGACAGAAGGACGTGCCCAGGGCTGCTGTCCGGCCAATGGCTCAGCTGGGACAGGCCCCAGGTCAGTCCTTCGGGTTCCTAAATACCTTCAAGGTCAGGGACTCCTTAAGCATCTGATGAAGGCTATGGATCTTCTTTCTAGGCAAGATGTACCACGGCTCCTCCACGCACACAAGATTTCTGCAAACCACCGTGAGTGGCCAGGGGCCCCAGGTTAAGGATCCCTGTAATACATTCTCTCAGAGCCCAGCACCTCCCAAGCTCATGGCAGTGTGCCTTCTAAGACAAGAATTCCATCTGATAGAGGAGAAAAGAAATCAGGGAGGTCCTGTCAAAGATTTCCCTACTATCTTTTCCCCATAAGAACAAAACATAAAACTAGAGAAACAGTCAACAGAAGATCCAAGTAAGTGAGGGCTGAAATATTATCTATGAAACAGTCAAACTAAGAGGCCATATTCATACTGCAGCTGTGTCATAAAGACATTCAACAATAGACTGGTCTAATAAACCAGGGAGGAACGGCTTCACCCACTAAAACACTGCATTTCAGGGCACACAAAGGCACTGTCTTTTGGAAGTCTGCTCAGGACACCCTCCCATGGCTGCAAACCATCGACCAGGTCCTGGTTACATGCTCTGGAGGCAAAAGGAGGTAAGGTCAAACTCAGCTAAGGTATGGCCATGTGTGCATCCTCCAGCAAATGACTGCATTTGGATAAGCTGCTGTAATTCACAAGCCTCAGTTTCCCCAAGAGCTGATCTCAGCATTTATCAGGTTTGCGTGAGGATTAGATGAGATGACTCCTGTAAAGTTTCTGGGGTGGTGCTGGCACACAGGCTGCATGCAATGACTAGTAGCTAATTATATTTATTCTTGTTGTTACCAGAATTATTATTGCTCTTAGGGATTAAAAACTGCTCCCTGTGTCCACAAGGGTAGAACAGAAGCTACCTCTTCAAGATGCCCAATAAAGGCTCATTTATACAGCAAATGCATTCAAAGTTGACTAAGAAATCCTACTCACAACAGAATTTCAGTTTTGACCTGGGAGTGGGGGAAGCTTTCAGTGACTCAACATAAAAAGATCAGCTTTCTAGATAGGATTCTCTAAGACATAATAACAAAAGATATCCATAACACTCACCAAACTCTAAACTCTGGGGCCCCTATATATGGGAACGCTGGTATCTCACAACACATCAAGTAAATATTCGAAGAGGAACATTTGAGAGCTGAGTCCCAGAGCTATTACCCAAGTCCCAGTAAGTTAAGAAAGCCTCCTGGTGTGGATCACTTAACTATCGGCACACACTCCATGCTCGAGCAGAGCAGAGCAGCCCCTGCTCCAAATATCAGGTAAAAACAAGAGTTACTGCATTGTTGAATATTACAAAAAAAGGATAGCTCCCTCCAAAAAATAGGCAGTGCTAGTTTACTGAGGTTTGAACATTCTTACCAAATGAAATGGAATAGATGAGAGGAGAACACTTACTGATTGCCAAACCACCAGGCAATGTTTGCATACATCCCAAGCTGTCCCCTGCCCTCGCCTGGAGCAGGCTTCCTTTGCCCCCAAAAGGAGAACGAGGGGGCTTTCTACTGCACAGCCTATGCCGTCCCAGGAGCTAAGGACAGATGCCGCTCCTTGTGTTTACCTGGATGAGGAGCTCAGAGGCAAAGCAGGGCCCTGAGAACCAGCAGAGGCATCTGATCCAGCCCAGCTAGTGACTTATTCATAAAGGTGCCACCTGATGCAGCACTTCCCCAGCAAGCCTGCAGCACCAGCACTTGCACTCCCAACAAAGGCAATCTCAAGTCATGTTGCAGAAAAAAAGCAAGTGAACTGTCTTGGTTCACTGTTCAAACTCACAAACTCTCTAAAACTGGAAAATGAGAATAAGAACTCCAAAGTTACGAGGAAGGGCAGAATTTGTCTTTAAGAAGGATGTCTGGCAGCAAGCACTTCCTTCTCCCAAGGTGCATGCATACGCCACCTTCTCGGATTTTGCCAGAGTGGGCAGCGCGGATGGTTCCCTTGGGGAGAAAGCCCAATTATTCCAGGAGAGACAAATCAGCTCTTAACCTTAGCTAACCAACCTTGTGTGCCTAAGCATTTGTAGAATTTGTAAAAAGCAATTCTTTTTGCCATCCTCCAGCTATGATTTAGCACCTTCTGTTCCTGAAGGAGTTTTGATTTTTTTCTTTTCTTTCCCCCAAAAACTATACATAACCAGAGCTCGTTGTTTTCTTGTAGCCAGTCTCTACATGGCAGTGGAGTGTTCCAAGCTTGAAAGCCATATTTACTTTCTACCAAACGGCACTGACCCAGGCTACAAAAGACACTGCCAAACCGATCAGTGCATGCAGACAGACATGCCCATGAGTCTGACGTGCTCTCCTCCAAACAAGGGCCCAAGGGTCCCAGCAAGGGCAGGGCACAAGAGGTTTGGAGATAGAGGGATCTGGCCACCCCTCAACCCCCACATCTTTGCTTCTGCAGTTTCACCTGGATTTAACCACATCCCTGGCTGGCAGTCCCCAGGGTTCTGGTCAACCTCCCTTTCCCATTGGAGAGGCATTGCCAGGCTAGCACTGCCCTGAGGAAGCAGAGTGTGCCCTGAGATGTCCCCCATGGACACATGCCTCACACCAAGCTTCTTTACTACATGGAGACCACACTCACACCATGCTACCACCTTGCTCCCACCTCATAATACCCTAGGCCCTCATAATACCCAGCAAAGAACTCTTCTATGCAACACACTGCTCTTGCCTCTGCACTCTAGCCAACAACTTCATATTTGCCAAGGTTTCTACCCCACTGTCTCCTCCTTCCCTTGCTCCTCCCCTGAGTCCAAAGGCTGTCCGGGTGGATTCCCACCCTGCAAGGCTCAGATCCCCTCTCCTCTCCCTTTCTGCTGCTCCACTGCTGTCTCTTCCCCCCCAAACTCCAAGGAACCTCTTCCACCACCTACCTCGCCCTCTCGAGTCCCACCTCTACAGGCCGAAGATGGATGTTCCTCCAGGACACCTCCACCCCTCCATTCTCCCTGGTGCGAATCCCCACTGGGTCAGGCCCAAACTCCTCCACCCGACTGGCCTCAGATCCTACCACTGTTTCCAGCACATCCACATCCTCACACCATGACCCCTGGAACCCTGGTGTTTCTGTACACAGGGTGGCTCCCCTGTCCTCTGTCTGCACCTGTCACCCCTCGCCAGCCTTCAATGAGTGAATGAAGAAGTGAAGTCATGAGCAAGAAAGCCATGTGACTCGACTGTGGACCTGTCCTATGGGAGGTGGGAGTCAAAGGGGTAAGTGGGGGAGAGGACCCTAGGGAGGGACCAGGAGAGAGGCTAGCACTACCCGGTTCACGCAGCAGCATCACCACTAACTGGCCCGTAACCCAACACAACGCATTTAACTTCCTCTGACCCCATTTCCTCATCTGTGCCCTGGGGATAACAACCACCCCTTCCCCACAGGATCAGGTAAAGATGAAGTGATTTCATGCTATAAAACCCGGCCACAATGTCTGGAATCCAAGCCTTCGGTTAGCCTAACTATTGTAGCACGGCGTGGAATCAGACATTCGGTCCTTGCACATTCGCAGAGGCCTCGGCTGACGAGGATCCTGTAGTCTATTCACTAAAAATGCCCCTGCAGGCAGAGTGCAGAGGAGACCCCATCTGCTGCCCACCCTCTCTCTAACAAATCAGGAAGGAGAAGAGGCATCTCCATGGCCAACATGTCTATGTAGTAAGGACATAACAGGGTTTCTCTCCACCCTCCCCCAAAGTAGGGGCCCCCAGAGAACCAAGCCCACACAGGCCTGGGGTATGTGGGGGCTACAGCTCAGGGGCACCGTGGCTCATGATGACATGAGCCTGGGGTTGGGGAAGTGACAGAGCTGGAACTGATACCCAAGCAATATTGGGGGGTGGCTGACCCGGCTGCCCACGTCAGCAGGCGACAGAAGACAGCACCGAGGTGAGTGGATGCTGCATGGCTCTGACGACCCCAGAACCTTTGCAGGAACCTGACAAGACGGCTGTGTGCAGGGCGGGGCTGAGCCTGGAGGGGCTGTGGGTGCACGTGACAGGAGCAGAGGAGGGCAGGAGCCCCACACCACAGACAAACCCCACAGGAACAGCGGGCACCTGCAGCACCAGGGGGCAGGCTGACTGGCAGCAAGAGGACCACGGAGACCACCAGCAAAGGATGGTCCCCACCCCTCACCCCCACCGGACCATGGAAGCAGCATCCCGAGGGGAGAGAAACCCACATGAGCAGCTGGACAGCAGCTACCTGGCACGGCTCCTGCATGCGGTCAGGCCAGAGCAGGCAGCCAGCACTCAAAAGGGAGAGCTCAGCTGGACGTGGATTGAAGCTGTGATTTAGACTGGGCTGGATGTCTTCACATCTGAGAAACGGGACCGTTCTGGTAGATGATACAGAACTGAAGGCCATGGGGCCTTCTGAGACCTCTCTCAGGATAAGAGAATCGGTAGGGACATGACTGTGCCCCGCTGCACCCAACCATTCCCTAAATGGGCTGCACATCACCACTTTCATCTTCACCATCATTTTCCTACTCAAAAATGGAAGCCCCACCCCCAAGAAAGCGAGGAAGAAGAGAACAGTAAACAAAGTAAAGAAGCGCCATCAAAATCTAGTTTCTCCCCTCTTGCCTTTGCTGGAGGAAGACCAGGGGAGGGTCTAGAGAGTTCCTAGGACCCACCTGGCTGTGGGCTCTGCAAGGGGTCGGGATGGGGCCTCTGCAAGGACAGCAGAGCCAGGGAGCAGCCTGCCCCACCGCACCCCTGCACTGAGATTCAGATTTGGGCAGTGCGGGCCAGTCCTATTTCCTTAAGAAACAACAACCAGATGCCGCTATGACTTTCTCATGAATGCCTATCTGGGTCCTCCCTGGGCTGTCTAGCCATTAGTAGCCACATACTATGAAAGTACCAGAGAAATTGTGAGTTCACAGACTGAGGCGTTAAATAATAGATAATTATGGAAGTGACAGGAGTAAATTACAAAACACATAACCACGGAGATGACAAATAGTCCATGAGAGGTATAAGAGAAAACAAATACAAACAACAGTTCTTGAATATGACAGAATGAAATTCTACAAGCATTAATGGAAAGGAAATTCTTTAATGGTTTCATCACATTTGGGGCATGTAACAGGCATCTATTTATAGTGATGACAAACACTTTGGTTTGGCGTCAGCACCCGAGGAGACAGGCTGGCCCAAAGAGCACGATTTCAGCTCACAGGACCTGTGGCAAAACCTCCGCTTTTTCTGGGGATTCATTAACAGAACTGCCAAGGGGCAAGAGAAGTCAGCAGGACAGAAGTGCCAAACCAGGCAAGAAAACATTAAGGAAAGTGATTTGCTTTCAGCAAACCACATGATACGTCTCCCCCTTCAGTGGGAAGAAAAGGAGTGGAGCTATATTAAGTTCCTCCAGCAAAGTGTGAAAAGAGGACCAAACCGAGTGGGAGCCCCAAGATAAAAACTGCAGAGCAGGGAGGCAGACAGGACGCCGTGCGCTCTGAAATGCATCGCCGGCTCGCTGATAAGCCTGTTCTACTTCTATTTACTTTTGTAAATGACTGAAAAGTGGTGAAATCTGACTAGCCAGCTTTCCACACAGGGAGTAACTGATTGGAGCACAACAGAGCTCTGAGACTTTCTCAGGAAAATGAACCCAACTCCCTTCACTTGGGGCCACGGCTCACGTGACCACGGTTCAGAGCGAAGCCCATGCTCACAGGGAGCAGCTCTCCCCGCCGCGCCCTGCGGGCACCCCGCGCACCCCTACTGTGGAAACAGCTACGCCCAGTGTCTGCTGCCTCACAGCTAATCACTCGCGGTCTCATTTCTGCCTCTGTTAATAAACAGACGTTTCACTGCCTAAAATAAATGGAAGCGGCACTTTATTTAGGATGACATTATCCCATAATCAAAGATACCTTCAGCAAAAATAGCGGAGAGGAGTGAGACATGAAAACGCGCAGACACGGAGGCCCAGGGCTAGCCTGTTTGGATATGGACGTTTTCTGGGCTGAGAGCTGAGTGTTGGGTGCCTTTAATTCTCCCCTGAAAATATGACACTTGATAACCTCATCATGAACTGTTTCTCAAAATAGAGACTGGGCCTCCCAGAGGATCCCTGGACTGGTGAAACCTGAGCCGCGCGGCTGGGACAGACCCGGCTGGAGCAGCCGGAGGCCTCCCCCAAGCCTCGCTGTCCACTCAGACCTGCCGCCACCCAGCCACAGGGCACAGCCAGGCCAGGGACCTGGGCTCTGCCCACTGCCAGACACCACATGGAGCGCCCTAATGGAGAACAGGCTGGAGGACCACTGGGAGACAACATGCTGATGAGACCACGGGCACGTCGCCTGGATTTACTGATCAGCCCAACAGGCACTGGACATGGGGCTGTGTGAGGGACAGTGGGCCTCCAGGCCTCGGCCACCTTTGGAAGAGAAGGGGGAGCGAGGGGGAAAGAGAGAAGAGATCTGACCTTATCTCCAAGGCTGTTCCACTCCGAAACCTCTGTCCCCTCCCCAACCTGTCTCTGGCAGTCCCAAGGGACAATTCACAAACCTCAAGAAGTTCCTGACTCTTACTACAATGTCTCTAACCTCAGCATGGCATTTTTCTCCTCCACTGACCTGCATTTCCAATCTTCACCATTCTCTTAATTCAATTAGTCCAATCTGTTCACAAGCCACCAAGAAACACACCATCTAACACTACATTTATGTGTCCTGACACTACATTTCTCTAAGTTAACTCCTCCAAGTTTCACATCATGGCCCCCAGCCTTGGTGGGCTGTTTCTGGTCGTATCTGTGCCAGTTCTGATGTGACTGAGGCAATCCAGGTGTCAGATTGGCCATTCTTCCGCAGATGACAGGGGAGGGATCTGAAGAAAGTACTGTATGATGCCACTAAATAAGTCCAGCAGCCTTGAGTCCCTTCCTGCCTCCAAGGGCTTCTATCCTCGGCCCTTCCTTTAGCCCCAACCACCTGCCTCAAATAACCGTACATAAATGCTGTGGCAGGAGTTTTTATTGCCGAACTTTTATACCCAGAACTTTTACTGCAAGTCTGGGATTTCCAAGGTGCAATTACATCACCTCAACCTAAAGCCAAACACTTAAAACAGAGCCTCCAACAACCCTGATCTTGAGAAGCCTTCCCCCGGGGAGCAGATTCTGGTTTGGAAGGGCCAGGCCGGAAGTTTATACAGTCTGGGGGCCCTTTTTAAGAGAAAGAACACAAAAGCACAATACAGTAGAAGTCCAGCCACAGACTTGGCCCTGGCTTTTTAGCCTTGGCAAAGGCACATACCATCTTGCCCACACGGCTGCCTCTACTTCCCCCCTGCATTCTGGCTGGCCCGCAACAGCTCCCACCCAGCCTCATATCCTACCTTCTACTGCCCCCAAAGGCAGAGCACTTCAGTTTGGCCAAAGAAAAAAGCCATTTAGTTCCTATGCCTCACAAGAAAATCTTAGCAGAAACTCTGACATTCCCTTTAAAAGGAAATACACTACGTTTCCAAATAAACTCCTCCCCTCTCATGTATATAGAGGCCTAACTTCACTCAGGTATCCCTCTATCAGGAAGGAAACGCATGATTAACGAGACTCAAACCTAACAACATACCAGGCCTTTGACAGCAATCCAGCCAGGAACTGTCATCCCACTTCACAGATGAGAAAACTGAGGCTCAGATCCTTCACGATGAGTGGTGGAAAGATCTAAAAATGTAAAAACCCAGTTCTTGTTTGCAAATGACTTATGATATGGGAGAATCAGAGGTAGAGAAATTATGGGGTAACAGGTGCCAGGCAGAGAAATGAGAGCTCTTAAGGGACATGGAAAGGAAGAGGCGATTCTTCCAGTGGTGACACAGGAAAGCCACCCAGAAGGGAGCCCTAGAGGAGTGGCTGGAGTCAGCAGATCCATGGAAGGGGAGCAGCCCCCCAGGGAGGGACAGGGGTCTGTGCCCTGGTGCTCAGCGGGGGGTGTTCCCCTTCCTTCCTGGAATGAGGTTTGAAGGAACTTAGGGATTTGTCCCCTTAAGAAGAACACAGCTCATGAGTAGCAATTTACCCTTCTTACTGCTTAGTGTTCACACAGGCCAGAGCCAACTCAGAGTCCTTGACTTGAGCTTAAATTCAGGGGGGTGCCCTGGGAAAGAGCCTGGGGGCTAAGGAGGGTGATTTGGGCTGAAATCCTGGGCCTGCCACTTACCAGCTGTCCCCTGCAGCTCAGATTCCTCACCTGTAAAGGGGAATCAAAACACCTACAGCCCAGGTGCAGAGCGCAGTATATACAATAACGTGGCCAAAGCATCTGGCACACGGATGCACTCAGAAAACAAGGCGTGTCTGCAGTGAATGCAGCAGCAGTCAGCTCCCTAAAACCTCTCCCACGCCTCCGTCTGCCTCTCCACACCCCCTCTCTCAGGGACTCAGGGTGGCAAGGGTCCCACCCTTCAGGGCTGAGCTTGCTAGGGCCTACTGGGAACCATCTGCTTTGGTCCTGTGAGCTCAGCCTGTGCCCTCCTGGTCCAAGCAAAGCCCAGGGAATTCACCCTTGCTTGAAATTTCTCTCTGATGACCCCACTCCTTGCTGTGTTCTTCTTTCAAATCAAAACAGAAGTGAAGAAGCAAAACGCTCAACTCAAGGCCCGGCCCATGGAAGGCCCTCGATGGGCATGGGCGCCGCGGAGCCTCCCCGGCCCCGGGACTCCAGCTCTGCCCTCCCGTCCCCGGTGGCCTCATTTGTTTTGACTGAGCACTCAGCAAAGAAACTTGTAACTCCTTAACAACTCTTAAAAGTTAAAACTTAAATTTCTGTAGCCAAATTCTAATAAGAAAAACAAAGATTTTAAGCAAATAAAGCTGTATACTTCTCTACATCCTCATAATTTGTCCACAGACAGTATTTTTGCTTCCTATGTTCAACAGAAAGTTATTCTGGAACTTTACAAAAATCATTTTAAAATACAAATGGCAATAATGTTGAAAAATAAGTTCAACTAAGATGTAACAGCTGGACTTACTTTTAGGTTTTGCTGATCTTAATACAGGTAAACTCTACTGACATCAATTAAGTCCCCTGAACCAACATTTTAAAAAACTTACAAAACAGAAGAGGCTGTATACAGAATAAATTACGCCACGTTTACACAATTTTGCCACAAGCTTTTGAAATCAATGTAGTACTACTTAAAAATACAGAATTGTTGTTGTATTTTCTCCATTCTAGGATTCCTCAGACCATATGATCTGCTGTGGACGGCACTTCCTAATTATTTGCTGGGATCAATGGCCTTGGGGTTTTCACACCGATCCTACCCGTGGGGTAGAAATCCCACACCAGGGGCTGCACCCCTCCCAGCTCTGTACTCACGCTCACTTCAGTAGCTGGATAGCAGTCATGGTATTTTCACCATGAAAACGAGCAAATACTAAAATCAGGGCACACTTTATCGTCTTATTGATTGTCTAGATCAGAGATCAGCAAATATTTCCCATACATGGCTAGAAGTAAATATTTTAGGCTTTGTGGGCCACGTGGTCTCTGTCACAATTCCTCACGCTAGCCGCTGAGGCGCAAAGGCAACACCCACAAGTGAACTTGGCTGTGTTCCAGCACAATTTCATCTACAGACGCTGAACGTTGAACTTCATGTAATTTTTATGTTACAAATACTATTCCTTTTTATTTTAAAAAAATACCTTTAAAAATGTAAACACCCTTCTTAGATCGCAGACTGCACCAAAGCAGGACCGGTCTACACTTAAAGTGAAAGGAAATCTTAGCAATGCAAACCGAACTTACGAGCTGTTAGGTCTGGAGCCAGCGCCCTGGGAACAGCACAAAAACGTAAAGAGACACTGCCCCAGTGTTCGTCACTGATGAAAAGATGATGCTCCAACACTGCCTCACTTTTGCCTTACTCGACATGAAGGAGAACTTCCACCGACACAGCCGTCAGAACCACGCTTGCGCATCCGTGCGCCCCAGAGAGGCCGTGGGCTCAGGGTGCAGCTCAAATTCACAAGAGCATCTGCGATCATCAACTGGCTCTATGAAATTTGCACTAGAGAGTACTGAACATTCTATTATGATTTTAAAGGATGTATACATCCTTTATGTAAGTAAAATTTATACTAAAACTGCTGCTTCTTCAGAGAATTGGTTTTGGACATTTACCAGCCTCCCTGGGGAACGTCGAGATGCTGGCCCACGAGAAGGAAGTGGGCCTCGCTGCTCCCTGGCTTCCAGGCAGCAAGGAAGCAGCAAGGAAGGGCTGCAAGGAAGATGCAGGGCATCTTGCAAGGAAGGGCAGCAAGGAAGATGCAGCAAGGAAGGGCTGCATCTCGCCTTTCACCTCACAGAACAGGGCCTGGGAACCCCCTGCTGCTGCTCAGGTTGACTAATGAGCAAACTAGGGAGCAAAGCACCACAGCCCCCACCATCTCGTCCGTTAAGGATTATTACAGAGAACTGAATCCGTCTGGAATGTGGTACTAAAAACACTTCAGTGAATTCTCAATGCGTCCCTTCAATAACGGAAGAAGTAGATTAAATGTAAACTTTTAAAACTTATTCTACTAATCGGTACTTAGCATATATTTACTTGCAGACTAATAATATTTTGCACTCACTGTTCAGGACAGCAGTTCCACGTGTAACTCGTTTCAGAACATAAATGAACCCAATGCCAGTGACTCCATGTGGAGGCAGCGCCCCAGAAGCCCTGGGAGCTCCCCTAGTGCAGGTCCCATAGGAGACGCACGCTCCTCGCCGGCACCCACAATCACCGAGGCATGCAGGCGAACAGCTGCTGCTCCTGCTCGAGAGGCAGAGAAATAAGCTAATCTCGCATTCAAAACTCATAACAAAAGTCACTGTGACTAGAAGAGCAGTTCTGTGAAATGGAAGTCTGCATGTTTCACAAATAAAACACGGCAAGGAGAGAAAGAGGTTAAATACCCTCATATCAAGGTGTCCTGACGCCACACGTTTTTCTAAAGGTAACAGAGTACTCTGAAGAATGGCTGTCCTCACTCCTCAGGTTCCCACAAGATCTACCCTATAAATAAGGCCCTCAGGTTCTTCAGAGACTATTTTCTTGTTGTCCCCCGCTGGACTCATCTCCAAGCTGAATGTCGTAAAAAAAGTGCCAGGAAGTTCCAGAGTGACCCCATCATCTCTGAGGTCACCTGCTTGATGTTAGTTAATGTTCTATCTTCAGGTCCATAAGATCCACAAACAAAAAGTGCTAACTTGGGGTTTTAACACAGCTGGGAGCCCCTTCCAGTATCTATGCCAGTAACGTTTTATAGGCTCGTCTCTCCTCTCATCTTCGATCAGGGCTCACTCCCCAAAGCTCCACAGGTGACACCGCCCTGGCACACAGCCCAGCATGCCCTCCCCACCCAAGGCTGGGCACGGCATCCCTGCTGTCCCCGCCATCAGCCTCGGTGGGGCTGCACACGGCAGGGTGTGGCATTAGATCAGGGCCATATGACCTCAATCTCACCCCAATAAAATGCATTCAATGCTGATTAATGCATTAAAATGCTTATGAAGGAAGAGTTACTGTGGTTGCCATTCTATGATGTCCCTGACATGATTATAGATCCTATCACTTACACACATTTGTTATCCTGCAGACATCTTCCAAAGTTAGGCAAGAACAAATGGGCTTTTTTGTGCAGATGACTCATTTACATTCTTAATTATTTTTAAACTACATGAAAAAATAAATGACTACATTGGAAAATTGTTAAAAGAAAAATTGGGTGTGCTCCCTAAAGAGCCCAGAGAGGACCCCCTAAACGGAGTCCTAAACATCAGGCCCATGTGCCCCAATAACTCATTGCAGCCAACTCAGATGCAGCCCCTACAAACAGGGCCTTACGGGACCAGTGGACACTGTGAACATCGTCTGCCCTGCAGTGACCGTGTCCTCCATTCCCGAGGCAGGAGCACCGTCTCCCTTCCACCTCCCATCTCCCAGGCTCAATCACAGGCTTTGTGCCATAAAGACTAGAGTCCCTCAACGGAGTTGAGTCTTTCAAAGGACTCCCAACTGAGACTGGCCAAGAGAAACGCTGTGAACCTGGAGTCTGTTCCTCTGGGGCCATTCTGCCTTCTCGGTGGTACGTCTCTTCACGCAACCACAGCCAGCGGGATCATGTTCTCTCCTCCTTCTCAGCTATCAAAACTGGCCTTTGGCACCGGATCTCCTGAGGTTCTTGCTAGCAATGTACAAATGACGGATAAGACTACAGTTCCCCTGGGAGAGTCAGGAATTGAAAAGGAAATAGTAATAAACTTTTAAAATCTTAACTTTTGAGACAGAACTACTTGGCAGGATGGAAGAGATGGCGGCTATTTTTTTTTCTTTTAAGGAAAGTGTACAAAGGTGGACAACTGGACAGGTAGAGACGAGCTGCCTACGGAAGCATCCAGAATCATTGCACAGACAAAGCCACTCCTGTCTCCTATAACCTGAAGGCATTCCTGGGGGGGGTGTGTCTTTCTCCTCCACCAACTCAAGGCGGATCTCTAGAAGGTCTGCGTCATGCCGGAAAATAACCTCCACGTTGGTTCTTGCCATACTTGACCTTACTGAAACTATTCTAAGGCAGATTGGTCTTGAATTACCATTGAAATAAGACCGAAAAGGATTATTCTACTTAGTTTTTTTTAAAGAAAAAAAGCAGGTTTTGCATACAGAACTTTAAGTTAGAGTGCACCACCGTAAGGCACACAAACAGACAAGAGTTTAATATACAGAAGAACTATCTTCCTACTGTGCACCCCTGATTATGAAATGTCTAGTGTCTCAAAACTTCCTTGTAAAGCAATACTGCTCTGCCCCCTTGATTTAGAATATGAAGTAAGAGACGTGATGCATGGGGAGAACCACACTTGATCAGAAGGGAACGTCAGAACACCGCATACTGTGACCACGGTCTTGCAGGTCCTCAAGGAGAAACCAGCAAGCACTTCAGAAGACCTCACTGGACACAGCCACCCTCAAAGGCACCGCCAGTCTGTCACGCTGGCTCACTGCCACCCTCACGTCCAGCTGGACGTCACAAGATGGAGGGCAGGGCTCTGAAAACGTGTGTTTTGAATGGACATAATTACACACATGATAAACTGCTCTCCATTTTACAAATGGGGAACAAATGATTCTTTGAAGATTATTTTCTTTTTCTTTTTTTTCTTTTTTTTCTTTTTTTGAGACAGGATCTCACTCTGCTTCCCAGGCTAGAGGGCATTGGTATCATCATAGCTCACTGCAGCCTTGAACTACTGGGCTCAAATGATCCTCCTGCCTCAGCCTCCCAAGCAGCTACGACTATAGGAACACACCACCATGCCCAGCTTGTCTTTTATTTTTTGTAGGGATGAGGTCTAGCTATGTTGCCCAGGCTGGTCTTGAACTCCTGGCCTTAAGCGATCCTCCTTCCTCGGCCTCCCAAATGCTGGGTTATAGGTATGAGCCACCACATCTGACCTAAAGATCATTTTCTAATGACACAAAATGTCTTCAGTTTACATCGGTTTTAATAGTTCTTAACTTACCTAGTCTGTGTAAATATCTAAATATGAGCAGTTTAAACTTAGAAGAGCTAGGAAAAACATCTTTAATGACAAAAAAATTTGAAGAAAAATAAAAGAAGCCCCAGAGAGAATAACGGCTACAGACACAAAACACTGACTAGTGATCAGACTAGATTTTTAAGGAGAGAATTATTCAGTCATCTCCAAAGCTACAGAAATATATCAAATATAAGTTTAATTAGGGGGAACTTCACAGCCTTTATCTCCCAGACAATAATTTACATTTTCCAAGCCCAGTGTGGTAATATCCCAGTGACCTAAAATTTTTAAGATATATTGGGATAAACTGGGTTCAGGCTCATTCTGAACATATCCTTTCCTAAAACAGTACAGGATAATTTACCCATGTCTGCTTTTACACCTACCCAACAAGTTTAAGTGTCAGAACTTTCGAACCCGTTGTGCACCTCTTATCTCTCAGGACTGCTGGGCATCAACTCCGGGTACACGGTGTTCAAGGTAAGGCTGTTGTGAGACCTGGTGCGTGAGGGAGGCCCGGCCAGGGAGCAGCCCAGGGAGACACCAGGACGTGCAACACCAACACCGAGTCTGTGAAAGGCAAGGGAAGGAGGGAAATACAACACACCCACACAGAAATACACAGCTTCACCTTAAACATGAGGCTTTCCCGGAAATTCTCTCCCCTCCTCCTCCCACGGGACGTACACCTGGGAAGACGAACGTGAACCCACAGTCCCGCAATGGATCACCTTCCCACAGAGGACAGGGCGAGGAATCTGGAAATCAGTATTCCTTAATTCCTTCAATGACAGAGTATCTGAATTCCATAAGAAAAGATTCCAACGACACTCCCTCCAATTACGTTTTTATGAATGTAATAAGCTTTGTACCTTTTCTGCAAGCAGAGCACACCCACATTCCTTTGTAACCTCCTTTGTTCCCTTTGACACTTTCCTTAGATTTTACTTTTGCTCTTCAATAAATGCTTTATTTTTCCACGTTCACCTCCCTACAATTCTTTCATACGGCAGCATGACCACGAGGTTCCCAGACAGTGCTGCCAGGAGCCTTCAGACCTCCACAGCGAGAAGAGGCTCACACTCCGGCCCCTGCAGAGTTGGCTCTACGAAGCCTTCCTCAAGGACAAACTTGGAGACGAAAACTAAATCCACCATGTGAAATGCAGAGTGGACGCTCCCTGACAAACCCCCACTGCCGGCCTGCCGAGCACAGCCTTCCCTCTCTGGGCCTCGAGGCCTGTGTCGGCCCACGCCAGGTGGCCTTGCAGCCAGAAGGTAACTGGGACACACTCAGGGAACTTTTCCCATGAGTTGGCGTTTACGGATTCCCAAAGCAAAGCAAATTTATCACTCTCAGTTGCCCATGTTACTATAATTACTTAATTTAATTAAACATTACATAAACAATGAAATTTAAGTTTGCCAACAAAAAGTTGATGGTTCCATGAAAACTTTGTAAGATGCTGTGGACAAATTTTGTAGAGGTTATTATCTTTATGAGAAAATATATTCTTTAACTGGTTGTGGGTAAGAAAACTATAAATGAGAGAACGGGAGGAATTATAAAATGTAGAGCCATTTACTACTCAGATTTTTGTGCAAGCATCTTTCATTGTCCCTGTAATTTAAAGAAACTGAAACTGAAATGTCTAGTTCACATATTAATGAAATGGTTTACAAAGTTGCTCTTGAAGTTTAAACAGCGGACCCACATGGCCAGGCCACACATGCCTGAGAGTAAGCTGGCAAAAGCCCCGACGCACGGCCTGTGCATAGGGACGGGCTGCACCGCGGCCCACTCGCTGCCCCGACCGGGCTCCCTCATGCTGGGAACTCCAGCAAACTGACCCGCAGCCCCACCGCTCGCAAAGAAGGGGCCTTAGCCCTACGTCAAAGAATTGGCCAATAAACATACTCTACACGTTTTCATTAAAATAATTAAAGTATGTAGGCATCATACTTTATGATTTCCTGCTTTAAATTTTTTAAATATGTTTCCAACTACCACAAAACCCCTATTTGCAATGACTTTTATAGTGCTGTTAAATCTACTTAATGACAATCATATTCTAAAAATAGATTGCAGTATACATTCTAAAGTTTAAATGACCAATAATATCTTCAGCAGTGACTGGTAAAGGTCACCTTGAGTGGCAAAGCACCGGGGTCACACCCGAAAATTATGACACATAAAATATACTAAGGGGAGGATACCAAGAGAATGTACATGATCAGGTATCTTGTTTCCTGTAAACTACACAGCTACTAACTCTAGAAGCTCAGAGAACAAAATGTATCCAACACCCGATTAGCTCATAATATCCAGGGGTGAAGGTTGAATGTTAACAACTTTGTGTTACTCACAGGACACCCTGGTGACAGGGGATTGTGAGCACTCGTTTCAGGGCGCCGCCAGCTACATGAAGGTGTGCTGACTTAACCCAAGTATGATCACCAGCAAAAGACCTACACCAAAGGATTCAAGCCAAGCTACTACTGCCTTAAAATAGTTTCGATTCACTTAGAATTTGTTTTTAATGCTAGTTGTCAAGATTTAGATATATCTATAATATATCAAGATCCTCGAAGTTTGGGATAGTATGTCTAAATTATGTTTAATTCTCCACTCTTCATAAAGTATTGCATGCCATGGATATCACTAACTGTACTTTCCTCACTACGTATCCAGATCACAGTACGAGACACATGGTAGGTACCCATCAAATATCTGTTGGATTGAATAGAAAGAGTGATACAAAGCAACTGAAATTTCCAAGCCTACAAAAATGTTGAAAGATTAGTACAATGAACTATCCTTAAACCATGCTAAGACTCACTTTCTCGATCTGTGCATACGTGCAGGTGTATGCGCATGCACACACACCCCAACTGCTGTTTTCTGAATCATTCGAAAGTAAGCTGCTGAGAAAATGACAGTGCACCCTAAACTATTTCAGTAAGTATCCCCTAAGAATAAGGACAGTTTCCTACATAACCTCAATGCCTCTGTCACACCGAAAAAAATGTGACTTAACATCTAACATAACCTCAAATTTCCTCAGTTGTCCCTAAATTATCTTTTATAGCTTGTTCTTTAATTTAGGATACGATCATGGTTCATGCATAGCATTTCCTTGTTATATCCCTTTAGAACACTCTCCCCTGTATTTCCATTTTGTTTTGTTTTCATGACATTTACTTTTTACAAACAGCTTTATGGAGATATAACATATGTACATACAATTTGCCCATTTACATTGTACAATTCAATGATTTTTCATGTATTCACAGTTTGGGGTCCATAACCACGGTCAATTTCATAATATTTTTATCATTCCAAAAGAAACCCCAAACCCATCGGCAGTCTTTTTCTCTCCAGTCTCCTGGAGTCCTGGCAACCACTGATCTGTTTTCCATCTCTATGGATGCTTTCATTCTGGACATTGCATATAAATGGATTCACATAACATGTGGTGTTCTGTGACTACCTTCTTTCACTCAGCATAATATTTAGAAGATCCGTCCATGTTGTAGCATGTCAGTGCCTCACCCCCTTATCACTATGTATTCAAATGTATGAATATACCACATTTTATTTATCCATTCAATAGCTGATGGTCATTTTAGTTGTTCCCATTTTTTGGTCATGATGAATAATACTGCAGTTAGTATTTGTGTAAAAGTTTCTGTGTGGACACGTTTTCACGTGTTTTCAGCTAGGAGTGAAACTGCTGTGCCACCTGGTCAAACACCTGTAACATCTCGCGGAGCTGCCAAACTGGTTTTCAAAGTGACTGCACCATTTTATATTTCCATAAGCAATATGTGAGTGTTTCAATTTCTCCACATCCTTGCCAGCACTTGTTACTGTCTTTCTTTTTTATTATAGCTGTTCTAGTGGATCTGAAGTGGTATCTTACTGTGGTTTTGACCTGGATTTCCCTAATGATACTGAACATCTTTTCACGTGCTTACTGGCTATCTGGCTATCTTTTTTGGAGAAATGCCTGCAGAAATCTCTTGGCCATTTTCCAATTGTATTGTTTTTCTTAAAGTTGAGTTATAAGAGTTCTTTATATATTCTGGATATAAGTCCTTATCAGATATTCATTCAATATGCAAATATTTTACCCCATTCTGTAGGTTGTCTTCACTTTCCTAATGCTGTTCTTCGAAGCACGAAAGTTTTTAATTTTAGTTTTATCCATGTTTTCTTTTGTCCCATATGCTTTTGGTATCATTTCTTGAAAGGCCTTGCCTAACCCAAGATCACAAAGATTTATTCCTATATTTTCTTCTAAGAGCTCTATAATTTCAGCTCTTATGTTTTCGTCTATGATCCATTTAAAGTTAATATTTGTGTATGATATAAATAAGGGGTCCAATGTTATTCTTTTGCACATGGATGTCCAGTTGTCCCAGCACCATTTGTTGAAAAGGATATTCCTTCACCATTGAACGGACTTGGCAACCTTGATGAAAATCAACTGACCACACGTATAAGGGGTTAGTTACTTCTGGACTCCCAATTCTGTTCCATTGTCCTAAGTCTATCCTTATGCTTGTACCACACTTTCTTAATTACTGGAGCTTTGTAGTAACTTCGGAAATCAGGACGTATGAGTCCTCCAACTTTATTCTTTTTCAAGACTGTTTTAGTTTTAGTTATTCTGGGTCTCTTGTGTTTCCACATGACTTTTAGGGTCATGAAACTAAGTTTTGTGGTGACTTCAATGTGGTTGTTTTAAGGAACATTCTCAAGTTGTTCGATTGTTTCTTCACCATTCGATTCAGATTAAAAGCTTTTCCTGGCAAAAAATACCACCAAGTAGTATAGATGAGTTCTCATAGCACTACTCAAAGAGGCCCATATCATCGGGCTGTTTCAAAGCTAGAGGGCATGAGCTAAGAAGCTGCCCTGAGGACTGCTCCGCTGTGATGTGATGTTTTCCCTTTTATAAGTATGAGCAATCTGTGGGAAAGCATAAATACTCAATTCTCCAACAATCTTTCACCCAGTGATTTTAGCATCCAAACACGATCTCGCCTAGGTTAAGGTTGCAAAATGGTGATTTTTAAAATTCATTATTTCTTCTGAATTTATTAAGCTGACATCCCCGCTTTCTCTCTCCTCTTTATTTGAGAACATGACACACTCCCAAATCTTTTAATTTAACACATTATAATTTATGACTAGGATTATTCCTGCCAGTAGGAGGCCCTTCAAGCCAAACCCTAGGTCTTTTTTACATATTCAACAGGTCTTTGAATATTTCTTATTTTTTGGCACAACACGCCCAGGCACACCGTCCTCAAGACCAGGAATCAGCCATTTCTCCAGGGATCCAAGTGGGAGTTACATTAATTGTTAGAAAGGTGTTGTTGCTGTGTGTGTGTGTGTGTGTGTGTGTGTGTGTGAGTGTAGAGAGAGAATTCATACTGCTTGCAGCCTGTCTTCCACAGTTCAACCTTCACTCCCCAATAACATCAATATATTTTACTCTTTTGTACTATCCTACAATACCCGAAAAATAATTTAACAATTACAACACCAACACTACTGTTAACTATAATTGTATCAGGTAAATCTCAACAGTTTTTTGCCATTTCTTTTGTTTTTAAAATATGCTCTGCTATTTAGATGTTAATCATGTTAAAATATGTTCTGCAAAAGATGTTTATGATCAGAATTATCAGATTTAAGTCTTTATTCCCGGTGGTTATGTTATCAACTTTAGGCAGTTAGAGTCACTTGTTTCTATTTGATTTCAACTTTATGATTTCTTTTTTTCAATTTTGATACTATTTTGTTTTCTGAATATGTAAAACACTAGGTGGCTCAAAATCAAAATTATATAACAAGGCATATATATTCAAAGAAGTCTCACTCCTATTTTTATGTTAGATACCTCATTCCCACTCCCCCATCCTTCTAGTTTTGTTTTTGCAAAAGAAAGCAAATGTGTGTTTATTCTTATTTTCTCTTACTTCTTGCACAAAAGGTAACATGCCACAAACGACTTCCATGTGCTCTTTTCATGTGACAACGATTACTAGAAATCACACCATGTGGGCTGGTAATGTTTGTTCCCTTTCACTTTTATGGCTGATGCCAAGTAATATTAGTAGAAGAGGTGAGACTGTGACAAATTTTTTTGAAAAAAAAGGAAGCATGGGAGGCGTATGACTTCTGGTGCTTACACTAGTTTGTCTGGTGCAGAATTAGGTACTATTTGTGCTAAACTCTTGCATACGAGGGAAAATACAGTATTCACCTGCAATAAGCAAACAAAAAATACCTTCAACATCTAATCTTGAACTTGAACTAAACCAAGCTTCAAATGACACCGACACCCCCCCATATCTACCTTTCATCCTCTCTCTGTTCCCCACTGTGCCACCTGGTTTGAGGAATCCATGTGGCCTCCCCAGCGTTCTCCACCACGCCCCTAAATCTGAGTCTAGGACTGCTGACTGTTAGGAATTCTCTAGAAAGTGGCCTACTGGGTCCTTGTGAGTCTATCAGCCAAAATGGAGTGACCTCTGTGACCCTTTCCTGAAACCCCCCAGACACCACCCAGCCTTACAAAGGGGCCACACAAGGTGAAACACCAGCCCTCAGGAGGCTGAGCTTGGCCTGCTTCATGTTTCCTCGTGATCTTCCTCAGGCCTCAGCACAGGGCTCCATAAATGGGTTGGATTTATTGGTTTCTCAGTCCTTGGGCAACATTAATATTTAAAAGCATTAGCAGTATTTAAAAAGTTACATCCTATACCATACTTCAATCTCTATGTACTGCTCCCCACTTAATTAAACAGTACTTTGTGGCTAGTTCGAGCTGCTAGCCAAACACACACCCCTTAAGACTACCAAGAAACTAAATCACAGGATCTGTGTGAAGCCTGAATCAATCTGAACATTTGATTCTATTTTTGACTCTGCTATTTAGACTATGCCAGATTTCTTTGCCTAAAAATAAACATTTAAAATACATAATTTAATTAAAAGAGGGATGATTCTAGCTACCTCACACAGCTGTTGAGGAAAAATGAGAAAACGTTGCAGGCACGCTGCTGGCTGTACCGTCACATTCAGGTAATTTGTGTGGACTTTTACACACCACTCATGCTCTGGGAAAAGAGTCAACAGCCACCCTGCAGCCTTTCCTGTATCTCCCCTTTACAAAATCACCAGTGACCAGGCTAAAGAAATCATCTGACATAACATGGTCAGGGTCTTCGTTTATTGCTGGGAGACCATGGCCTTTCACTCTCAGGGCGTGTCTACATACACGGAGGGACGTCCTGTCTTCTAGGAGGCTGGAGTGCCACGGCTAGAAGTTTGGCCGGACAGGGGGTCGCCCAGGGAAGAGAATAAACAAGACTGTGCACATGCTAAGGATGGCCATGGCTTGACCAGGGAGATCCTCCTGCTGAGATCCACTTCCTCCTGGCAAGGACAAGAGTGTGCAGGCCTGGTGGAGAGAAGAGGGACCACGGATCACAGCCTGCTGGGCGCCAGGCTAGGCGTGTGTCCCCTCCTGATGTCCTGAAGACCACACATCAAGGTGGGCAGAACTATCCCTGTATGAATATGGGAGCAATGAAGGCCCTGGGGGTTGCCTCATCTGGCCACGGTCACTTAGCTGACCAGCCACGATGCCAGCCCTGCAGAGTGCAGGGAGCCCACCTCTCGAGCACATGGCTGTATCACCATGCCCAGCAGCCTGGACTCAGGGCCAGCACACGGCCATCTCTCCACCAAAGGTCTGGTGGCTATTTTTACTCCTTGCTCAAGAGACCCCGGGATCTCATGTGGCACTGTCATGGCAGCTGCACGGCCAGTCCCAAGCACAAAGACGGGAGTGTTCCCAGGCACACCCAAGAATCCAGTCCTTTAAATTGACTCTGTGTCATACTGCCCCGGGTACTTTATTTGACAAAGAACAAACTAGCATTCTCAATCTACATATACTTTAGAGCACTAAATAAAGGGCTGAAGGCAAGGCACAAAAGGTCTGGCCACAAAACTCCCTGCAAGAGCCCCACTCCAGCCATTCTGTTCTCAGGATCTTTTGAAAGCTCACTCTCAGGGCCACAAGTGGGTCTTTGTATGTCATTAGAGTCCACTGTTGGTGCCTTTCTGTATACAAAATAACTCACAGGCAGTGTCCAATTTTAGAACGCAATGAAGAGGCAATGACCGCGCTGACGTGGGTCTGTGCTTTTACTCATAAGTTAGGATCTCGGGGAAAGGCTTCATGGACGACGGCTGCAGCAGCACCACTGCTGGGATCATGACTCACAGGGCAACACCTTCCGCGTGCACTCCTCCCAGCGTCAGCGGCTGTGTCCTCACTCACAGTGCTCCCAGGAGGAGACAGGGCCAGGTCACCATCACCATTATCTAGCGAGATGGAAGCCTGGAGCAGCAAGGAGACCTGGTGGAGATCACCAGCTGGTTAAATGACAGCTGCTCTGAGCAGTTTTATTACCGCGATATATTGTTTAACTTAAATGTATTTCCCGTGTGACGGCCTGCTTTCCGGAGTCACTGCCGAAGGGGAACAATTACCACTTTTTCTAGACATGGGGTTTTACATATAGCACCAGAGCAGAGTTAAAGTTTCCTTTACTAATTTTACTTATTCATTCATTACACTGTATATAATACGGACAAGATTTTAACAGGGAACGAGGGAGGCCAGAGAGCAGAAACTAAACCTGTCCAGGATAAGTGTATAATGCCAAATAGCCGTCAGCTCTCCAGAGTCATAAGACAAGACTCTGAGCTTCCTAGTAGTCCTAGCAAAGATGAGAAGCAGTGCCAGATTCAAAGCACACGTGTCCCAAGATAAAAGAAGCCAATGCCCTGGAGGACCAGTGTCCTGTAGGCCCTCATGGTAAGGACATGGTGTGAAATGGCAGATTATGTCCCTAACCACATACTGAAAAAAAATTACTGTAAAAGTTTTCCAATAGCTGCTTCTCCCCTCAATAAAACTGACACTACACCAAGGGTCAACTCAGTAGAAGCTAGTACATACAGAGACCAAACAATACAGGCAAATATGAACTCTCCTCTTAGTCTGATTGAGGATAAAAGACAGAATAACTACAAAACGTAGAGAAATATGATACAGTGGGTGAATGCATTGAATTGTATAAAGCACCACCACGATTTTATAAATTATGGAATTTGATATATTCAGAATATCCAATATTGTTAAGCAATATACAAAGGTTTATTTTTCATAAGGAAGGTAAGCTTATAAGCCTAATGTTTAAGTTGACTATGCTTTCATTTGAGAACAAGTTATTTATTCTGGGATTATTATAGAAAAATCTATAAAATATATACATACCCATAAGATGTATAGATAAAATACACTTCAGTTGAGATTATGTTTTTACAAAACATTGTTAATATTTGGCATTAATCACACAAAGTATGTAAGAAAAGAAACTAAAGCCATTTTAATGTTTAGCAAAATAATCTCATCCAAAGAAAAAGAGATGCATTAACAAAAGCATTAAAAATTCAATCAGATTTTATGAAATCTTCCCTCTCTATCCCTATAAGATCTACAATTAGGTATCTATAATCAATGAAAAAAGACGTTCTGATTAATGAAATTAAATTTTAAGGCTAAGCTTTCAAGACACTGTGTATTTGTCATAACAAAGGGAATATATTATTTATTTACCTGCAATATGATGTATTTATTTGCTAATTTTAAAATTACTTTTCTGGAAATATTGATAAGATGGTTCTTTTTGAAATATATTTTTTATAACCAGAAGCAACACTTTACTTAATGAAGATAGTTATAATTTACTACCCCAAATAAATTAATAAACATATTATTTAAAAATGTACACTTGACTCTTCAACTAATGGTTAAAACAACATAGTATTTTTAAATACCTGAAACAAATTATGAAATGGATCTTTCGTATCTTATTTATAGAACTATATTACATCTATAATTTGCATTGGAAATGAAAAGGGGGAAAGACTACACGACTTTTATTCATTCACTCAATCACTCAAAGAGACACTCGCTGCTTATCTCCTGCAGGCCAGTCTCTGCGACGGGGGCGAACAGCACAACCGGGGCAGGTCCACTGCTGGTAGGAGACACAGACAGCACCGCCTGTGCTTGAGAGAGGCTCATGAGAAATGCTCTTGGAGCCTGGGATAACAGCGTGGGCCCTTTCTGCCTAAGGAAGAGGGGTAGTGGCTTCAGGGGACGACCCCAGTGGCCATGGCTGCGCTAAGTGTTGGAGAAGGGACAGGCAACAGAGGGCGGGCAGATCTGTGTGAAAAGGAGAAGACAGGAGAGGTTGTAGGATGTGTGAAGAACTGGGATTGCAGGGACATCGCTGTGGGGGACTGGAGGTGGGCAGTAGGGCAGCCATGGAATGGCACAGGGACCAGACAGCAGAGCCTGGATCTTATCTCAGAGGTGACAGGGAACCCACGGAGGACTCCAGGCAGGGCAATAAGAAGCTTGCATCTGCACACAGTCATGACTTCCTTGGAGGCATGCGAGGGTGGTTCAGATCACATCCTGCCTTTCCTCAGCACTTCTGAAGGCATCTCACAAACTTCAGAAAAACCCCACACCCACTTCCACGCCGCCCACCTCTCTCCCACCTTACCTCCAGCCCTCCTCCCCGGAGCCCGCGATCCTGCCACACTGCCTGCCCTCCTGCTCCTCACACAAGCCCAGCTCAGCCCCAGCCCAGGACACGTACACACGCTGCTACACCCTAGCATGGCTCACTCCTCCCTTCACACAGAAACCTCCACCAAGAGGCCCTCCCGACGGCCCACCCCAACGGCAGCCCTCACAACCCTCGCTTTCGTCTCAGCACCACTTCCGAAAGGAGTCCGAGAAGGCGGCAGGGAAAAGAGGAGAGAGCCCCTGACCAAGGAGGCCAGAAGAGGAGTTTCCGGGAAGAAAGAGTCGACAGAGTCACAAGCTGAAGAGCGAGAAAGGACAACTGGACTGGGCTGACGGTTCCGTGGTGGGTGGCCGCGGGACGGGACTCCTGCGACTGAGGAGTGGGTCTGAGACACGAGGGCGAGCAGCTCGCTGGGAAGGGCCGGGCCTGAGCACACTCCCGGGAGGCCGGGCTAGGGAACGAAGGCAGGCACGGCCAGGTCCCTGTGCTATGAACCAACAGGGTGCTGAGGGTGACACACGCCACCTAGTCACCGTCACACGGAATGTGGAGAAAAAGGCAACGCGATTTACGTGAGAGGGTTTATTCAGACGTGCCCGTGTTCAGACAGTCAGCAGTGGCTGGGGGTCTGGCCAGGGCATTTATCCCTCGCTGGCGAGTGTGAAGCACGGGAATCCGGGTGAGGAAGGACGCAGGGTGAAGCCGCAGCTCTCTGGGCCTCGCAGGGCTCCAGTCTCACAGCGGGCCGAGGAGCGGGCCTGGAGCCCTGGCAGGAGGGCACGGGGCACAGAGGCACCTGACCGATCTGCCGAGGAGCCTGAGAACAGGTGTCAGGAAGAGAAGCTGGTGTCACCCAGGAGGGTGGGCAAGGCAGGACATGGATGAGCCTTGTCTTCTACCCCAAGGCAGGAAGAACTAACGTGTCGGCAGAGACCTGCACACAGGCGTCAGGATTCACCGAGGCGTCATTAGCAACGTTCCTATTAATAACAAAGTAATAGTGCATGGAGCGTGGAGTTACCACTGGGTGGCCAGAAGTTGTCCGAAACACATAGGGTGGCCCTGGGAGAGGATCCTGCCTATGAACAGTCATCTCTGCTCCACTGGGGGCAAAGGGCCAGAGGTGTGTCCAGACCAGGGCTCTGGCAGCGCGCACCACGCAGTCAGTGAGGCCGGGGAGCCGTCCCCTGCAGGGAGCACTGCCATGCAAAGAGGGAGCAAACGGGGGGTTCTAAGTGGCGGATAAAAGGTGAGAGGGATATGTTTCAAAATTATATTTTTGGCAGCAATGTGGAGGGTGGAGGAGAAAGGTATGAGGCTTGAGCAAGAAAATCAGAAGAACATTTCAGGAGCCCAGGAAAGACCTGGCAAGAGCTGAGAACCAAGGCCATAAAAACTGGCATAGAGAGGACAGCGGCCACCCCAGCCTCCAGGAATGTGCCGGGTGGATGCCTACGGTGGTGGTGTCCTGCACCTAGACAGGGTAAGAGGGCGGAGGGGCAGCTTGGAGGATGACTAAGAGCCCAGCTGGACACTTCAACTGCCAGCTCCTGCCCCCACCATCGTCACGCCCCTGCGCACGGAAAGCACCCCAGGAACCAACCACCTCATGCACTGTGTCAAGTTCACTCAGTCACTCTGCCATCTGGGCTACAAAACCTGGAGTCAGAGTTGGTCTCCAAGAGCCCTGCAAATGCAGGCTTGGGTTCTGGTCCCACAGGCCACCGTGGAGCCTGGCCTCCCGTGAGGGACAGTCTTCAACTAGCCACAGTCAAGATTTCTGCATGACTACAGTCTAATTGGAGGTTGAAGGATTAAGGCTAAAGGGGCCAATGACAGAGACATGCTGAGAAAATATGTTCACAATGGCATTTATAACTTCTTCATGGGCAAGAAAAAAAGATACATTTTTTTTTTCATGCAGGAGGTGGAGGTCCCCACTTTGGTGGTAAATTGTGGAGCCCACGCCTCAGTGCTTTTCGCTGAAACTTCAATACCTGTAAGGATAAGGATACCTGGCCCACTGGTTTCAGCACCAGCCAGCCTGCCTGTAAGTTCAAGGGTTGCCCAGCAAGGTCTGGGAGAGAAAACCGGCCAGACAGGTTTTGTTGGGTGGTATTGCTGATAGTGACACAATCGTAATGTCACTGAACACCTTCCTGGCAACTATCAAACATCTTGTAATGATTCCTATACACAAGCAGTTGACCAGGGAGTATTACCCCCATTTCAAATGAGGAAAGGAGGTGACTAATACTGATGGAACGCCAGCTATGAGCTAGGCACTGTGGTAGGTGCCTGAACACAGTGTCTCAACCAGTTTTCATGTCAGCCCACAAGGTAGGTGCCACTACCCCACTTTCACAAAGATGAAACTAACTTAGATTAAGTAGCTGTTAAAAGACACCACAACTGGGAGGAGAAGGAGCCTGGACCCCAGCCTGGGTCTGTCTGAGGCTGACCACCTCCCACGGCCAAATCACAGCCCCCAGTCTCAGAATCACTGACAGAAACCGCAGGTGCGTGCAGGAGGCCATGCGCCAGCGGTCTGCGCCTCACAGCAGCGCAGCAGCGGAAGCAACTGAAATGCGCATCCGCGGGGCCTGGCCGAATACGCCAGGATGCACCGCACAGCACACGGGGAGCGAGGGAGCGCGGTGTCAGACTCAGATGCTCCACGTAATTGCAAGGCAAAATACCATAGATAAAAAGAGCAGTCCCACACATCTGAGGCAAAATGAACCAAATGTTTTTAGCTGTGCATTAAGTTGGTAACATGAAAACACGGAGGGGGGGGGGCGGAGCACAGGACGGAACACGAGGCTCAGTGCTGAAGGTGCTGCCGCCCACACAGGCGTGTGTGGGACTAAATCTCACGTCCGTATGAAACGCTCCCTAAATAAATGTTATTTTTTAACTGTGGGACTTGAAGAGGTCTAGATGTCAAGCCTCAGCTTCCTTCTACTCCCAGAACATCCAGAAGGCACCCTGGTCCCTCAGCCAGCCAGTCATGCTCGTGTTTCCAATCTGAAGTCCCCTGAAGAGGCATGTGGCAGTGGCCCACGCCTGACAAGCAGCAGCAGCACTCCGGATGCCCCACTCGAGAAAATCCACACAGCAGAACCTCAGGGGCATTTCCTCTCTTTCTCCTTTAGCAGCCAGGTGCCCACCTATTTCAGCTTCATGGCAGTTTCTCAAGGCTAATGTGGCATTTGCAGCCCTACCCCTACCTCCCCCAAAGACCTGGGAAAGAAGGGTCAGGGGTCAAGCAGCCCAGCAAACAGAGGGGAGAACCAGAAGAACTGGGTTCCAGAGAAGCCAAAGGAGGGATAGGTGCCCGGAGGGACAGGTGCCCAGCTGCTGCCAGCACACCAGGCCGTGCCCACCAGGCAAACCACCAAGAGGTTTAGGGCAGAAGACTCCCCTGTTGGGGGCTGGATGGTGACAGGCCTCACCTTTGCTCCAGGAAGGACACAGGTGCACATGAGACAGGTTACTTGCAGCCCTGGGAACAGAACTTACCTCAGTCCAAAGATCCAAAGCACACGTGCCCAGAGAGTGAAAGGAAGAGAACGCAACTCAGCCAGAGCCACCTCCGACCCCGGCGGCAGCGTGAGAGAGCCTGGCACAGACGGATGCTGACATGCCCAGGGGGCAGAAGGGGAGGTGGGGCGGGGAAGGCAGGCCCCGCCTCCCCACAGGCCTGTGCCAGGGTGGCTTGTGTTCATTTCTTCCTCGGCCCTCCCTCCTACCTGGACTTCTAGACAGGTTCAGAGTCCATGTGGATCAACTATGTGGATTGGCAGACTTTTTACCATATAAGAAAGTGCACACCCAGTAATAGCTTAAAGAAACAGCCATCGTGAGATTTCCATCACACCTCTGAACTTACAGCAAAAACTAAGGCCAGATACGACTCAGTGGACCAGGGTATCCCTGTTTTTTGTTTTGTTTTGGTTTTGACTCAACATTCCATTCACAGTGATATATAACCTTACAAGCTCTCTGGGGTTAGTATAATATTTAATAACATTCATCAGACAGACAATTTTGGCATTTTTAAGTAACAGTCATACATGCTGATAAAATATTTTAACTTTGTGGGAAACAATTTTCCATGTGAGCAAATTAATTACAAAATGATAAATTGTTTCATTTTCTGTATGGAAACTAACTAAATGTATAATAAAATATAGATGGAAATTTAACAATGTATTATAGGCAAAAGCTGCACTTATGAATTTTTTAGTTTTTTTTTTTTTTTTTTTGCTTTAAAGATCAAAGGGCTGTTATTTTAAATGACATAGTGAGAACTGGCTTTTCTGGCTGCCACTTGCAAGGACTTCTGCATAAATAACAGGGGATGGTAAGGACAGGCTCTGGTCCCCAGAAATGGAAAGAAGGAAAAGATGTCAGGACACAAGCACTCGTGCAGAGGGAATTTTTTGACTTCGTTTTTGAGTGCTACGGACACCTCAGACCAAGACATGCAGTATTTTTATTCAGATAACACAGCTTAGTTGCCTCAGGAAGAATACTGGAAGGCAAATTTGCAAAATGAGTCCCATTTTTATATTCCCTATTAACTTGCATTTCAATATCAATGCCCCCCTTCTTCCTAATTTCAATCAGTGGTTTATTATGGAGCTAAACTGAACACTCCATGATTACAAATGAAAAGCCCATAAATCATATCATGGTCAAGAATTCCAGAGGGGTTTGCAATGAGCATAAAAGGTGTCCAAGACACCCCCTCAACTTTTACAAATCTCCAGTCTTCCTCCACATGAATATGGAGGCCACACACAGGCCAATGTTAGAAGAGGAACCTCTAAGAAAAATAGTATTTTTATTTACTAAGTTTGATTTTTCAGTACATAAAAATTTGAAAACATTGTTATCTCCACTTTTTAAATGATGCCAACCCTCGCACACTTTCACAACTCCCTGTTCTAAAATGCTGCATGAAAGATTTCCACCTACCCCTGAGGGGGCCAGGCCCTTCTTAGGCACAGGCAGGTGGGAGACCGGACCACCACATGGCCAGGTCTAGTGACAATGGCCTTGCATGCCGGTGAGCAGCTCCACTCACTGCTCCCTCCCCACGGCTATTTCTAGGTAAACAGGCAGATTAGCTCGGCTTAACCCAGGGAACACAACGCCATGGCTGCAGCTGTGGGGTCCTGCCATGAGGATCCTTTGTCTTTGAAGGCAGACTCAGGAAAGGGAAAAAGCTTTTCTGCATTTTTTTTTTAATTAAAGTGTTTATTAAAACTGACAAGCAGGCAAAATAAATGCAAATTAAGTAGAGAATCTATAGAAATGGCCTGCGAATAGCCATCTCCACAGGGACCGACTGACGGCAGACCCCACATGTTAAGGAACAGGGGCCCTTGTTGGTCAGGGGGGTCGCCACACTTAGTGTGCAATTTCTGCTTCTTTCCTGCTTAAACTACAGATTTCTAGCAGAAACTTTTGGCCTCCCTGTGTCATCCAGAAAGATGGGAGAACAGTGAGGGAGAGAAAAAAACAAAATGAATGTATAGAGTGAACAGTTGTATCCTTGCTCTATTCAACTTCTAGCTTCTTCCTTCTCTCTCTCTCTTGTTTCTAAGGGGCTCACAGAGGACCATGGGAGAGGCAGGGTATCGTGGGACTGACTGCACAGGTCTCTTCTCTCTGCTTTTTCAGAGACCCTAGAGCCAAGATGATGGCAGGCAATGCTATAATAAACAGAGTCTGCTTCCTCTTCTCCGTAGGTTCTTTACAGACCCTTTGTATCAGTTTGCTTAGAGTTTCAATTAGAAAATTGATGTTCACAGTTACACCAGCACTCCCCATCCAAGAATCTTTGGTGGAGAGACAATGCAAGCTCTGTCTCCCTGACTGAAGAAGTGGCAGGAAAAGCACCAAAGAAAACCCTGAGCTGGCCGACAGTGGTTCTGCCCCAGGGCCAGACGCCCCCTTACGTGCAGCTTCTCTTCCCTCTGGCTGAACTTAGTCACGTCAGCAAATTAAGAAAATAGAGGCTCCCACAACTTTCCAACGGATGTGTTTCCATCTGGAGTCTATTTACACGCCCTCTGAAAGGGACGCAGGTAGTACAGCACCTGTGCTGTTGCACACTTTTGCCAGGCACGACCTGGGCACCTGTCTGAGCACAGAGCTTGGCTGGAGCAAAATGAAGAGCAGCCTTTGCAGAGAGGAATAGAAGAGGTTTGCTCTAGAAAGATTTCTTTAGGTAGCCCAAATATAACAAATCTCAAAGCCAGGACTTGCTCTGAGGTGGAAAACAGCAGTAGTTCCTTCCCTTCAAGAAAGAATTCAAAACAAGATTGCCTCCAAAGACGCACATTCTTGGTTAGAGTCCTGAACTTCCTCAATATGCTCATTCATTCACAGATTTGCTACATGCCTACTGTGTGCCAGGCACTGTTGTCAGGACTCTGGCGAAGAAGGGAGGGTGAGGAGTACAGGGTGAATTCTGGCAGAAGACAGAAACATCTGGCTTTCTTACATGTGAATCGTTTCTGAAAGAGACAATACTTTTCATCAGGTAGAGATAATGCGAATACAAATATTCCCACGAGAGACAACATACTAGCATCATTTAATAACCACTGTCAGATCCTATCTTGAGACTGGAATGTGATACAAGACTATTTCTAGAGAAAACTCGGGTACCAAAAGGGGAAAGAATAAATACAGACACTAAAGTTATACAAGGAGAGCTCTGAGAGACCTAAAGGTCTTTTTCCTCAATAATGACTTTTGTTCACTTTTTTTTAAGAGACAGGATCTTGCTCTGTTGCCCACATTAGAGTGCAGTGGTGTGATCATAGCTCACTGCAGCCATCAACTCCTAGGCACAAGCGATCCTCCCGCCTCAGCCCCCAAGTAGCTGGGACTATAGGTGTGAACCACCACACACTCATGGCTAATTTTTTTTAAATTTTGTAGAGAAGAGGTCTTGTTGCCCAGGCTGGTCTCAAGTGCCTGGCCTCAAGCAATTCTCCCACCTTAGCATCCTAAAGTATTGAGATTACAAGCATGAGCCACCATGCCCAGCTGATTTCATTATTTTTATAGAGAGAGTATGGAGCTCATTAGTGAAGGAATACGGACAGGCCAATTCTTCTCCTATCAATCTAAATTCTACTCATTCTGTAGGGTCCTTGCAAGTCCAGGAATCCTTATTATGGCCACTCAGATCTGATTCATCTCCATACTGGGGGTGTTAGTGCATTGGTTCACAAGCTTTGGTGCATTTTATTTTGCACTTAGAGAGCTTCTCACAAACGCAGATTCCCTAGTATACTCTGATTCCTGAATATTTAAAAAGCATCCTGGATGATGCTGAGCACTGGTTTGAGACAACAGGAAACAGGTGCCAAGAATAGCTCTTATTATAGGTCTGGTCTACTTAATTAACTTCAACCTACTTTCTGTAATACTTAAATCCAGGTATTTAAAGGACTGGAATAGATATTTCTCCAAAGAATACGTACAAATGGCCAGGATAAATGCTCAACATCATCAATCATCAGGGAAATGTAAATCAAAACCACAAGTTATCACTCCACACCTATTGGGATGGCTACTTTTTTTTAAATTGATAACAAGTGTCGGCAAGGATCTGAAGAAATTAGAACACTTGAACACTTTTGGTGGTCCTGTAAAAATAGTACAGCCACAATGGAAAACAGTACAGAGGTTGCTCAAAATGTTAAAAATAGAAATACCATAATTAACCAGCAATATCACTTGGGGGTATTTACCCAGAAGAATTGAAATCAGGATCTCAAAGAGGTATTTGCACTCCCATTTTCACTGCCGCATTATTCACAATAACCAAGATGTAGAAATCACTTAATGACCATCAGGGGATGAATTAATAAGCAACACGTGGCACAGTCACACGTCACTTCATGCCGGGTTGCATTCTGTGTGATTCACTGTAACACAATGGTTAAGTATCTGTGTCTCTAAACCTATCTAAACATAAAAAAGGTACACTAAAAATACAGTATTAAAATCTTATGGGACCCCGGTCGTACATGTGGTCCATCCTTGCCTGAAACACTGCTGTGGGGAGTGTGACTGTATACACACCCAATAAAATATTCTTCAGCCTCTAAACAGAGGGAAATCCTGTCCTATGTGACAACATACAGGAACCTGGAGGACATTATACTAAATGAAATAAGCCACTCATACAAAGACAAATTACTGCACGGTTCCATTTCCAGGAGGTATCTAAACAGTCAAACCGGTGGAGGCAGAGAGTAAAACGGTGGCGGACAGCAGCTGGGGAGGTGTCAACAGTGCGGGTCACTCTCAGACAGGCACGGGGTTTCAGTGACACCAGATGATTGGGTTCCAGAGATCTGCTCAACAACAGCGTGCCTGCAGTCAACACCACTGCACTATACACTTAATATAAGAGCACAGATCTCACTAGAAGTGTTCTCACCACAATAAAAAATAAAAGGATGAACTGACATTAAGATGTCAAAGAATACATACACTAACACTAGGCGTAAGGCAGCGGATGTGACTTTGAGTTCATGACTCAATGACATGCTCTGGAAGGCAGGGACACAGTCTGTCCCAGGGGCTGGCAAATTCCTGCCCGGTATGTTTTTGTATGTCCAAGCTAAGACTGTACTTCACAATGTTAAAATGGTTGGCAGGGGGAATGGAAGAAGAAGAATATTTAATTACATGTGAAATTTCATGAAATTCAACTTCCCATGTCCATAGAAAAAGCCTCATTGACTCAGGTACTGCCCATGGCTGCTTTCTGCAAACAATGGCAGAGCTGAGGAGGCAGCAGACGTGTGGCCGGCAGAGCAGAAAGCACCCACGACCTGGCCCTTTGACAGAGAGGTTTTGCTGACCACCGTCTGCAGGACAGGGCACGGGAGCCTGGGGGGGGTCTGCACAGTGCCATCTCCCTCTCGGTGCACCCCTTCATCCGCACCTTGCTCAGGCCTGCCTAACACGCTGACCGGTCCTGGGAGCCTGCAGGCTCCTCCCTAGTAAGCCAGGTCCCTCTGTTCCCACCCGTTTGGGGATATTCTCAACAAGATACAACTCCGTTGTCCCCAAACTGCTTATGCCACTAGTGCTTAACCGCTTCAATCCCACCAGTTCAATAAAATTTTACAGAAGGTAACAGATGTAAAGAGAAGCACGGTATTATTCTCATGAAACCTAAGTTAAATGTTTTAGAAAAACAAAGGTGAGTTGCTAAAAATAAATAAATATATAAATAACAGTTTCCTTAGGTGATGGAGAGACAATTGAAAAAGACTGAGGAGGAAAAAAACTGCCAGTACCAGAGGGATTTTGCATTCAGATCTCATCAAAATTGTTTGTAAATTCTTAGCTGACTTTAAAGACAATGGATGAAAACCAGACAACGAATTCTGTCAAAACATTGCCAAAGACATGCAGAAGCATATTTTTTAAGCATTTAACATTTTGCACTAACTCATTTAATTCAGTGAGCCATCATTAGTCCACAGTTCCTAGGATCACGAGCTCTGGCTGTTTCACGTGTGTGTGCCCCTTAAGCTCCGGTATTCCAGCCGGGCACACTCCACCCTCATCGTGCCGGTGGTGGACTGAGCCTGGGTTGAAGGAGCCCGGCAAGGTCTCGCAGCTCGGGGTGGGGCGTCTCGTTCCAGACTGTGCAATGCTGGGGCAGCATCTTCATCCTCAACTACTCCGTTATTCTCACCCCAGAGAAGCCAGAACTACGAAATATTTTAAATTATAAGAATTATAAATATTTTTGCCTATTTAACACTCTATCATGGGCTATGGAAGAAAAAAATCATTTAAATTTGGAATTCTAAAAAAGGAAAAATCAGATTCTTGAGAACAGTCACACTCAGGAAAAGAGACTACTCCAAGGATCTCCCCATATTTATGTCTGTGTTTTTATCTATGGAATACGACACAAACAAGGTTTTTTAGGAATCAACGTCAAATAACAAGCAATTGAAAACTCACCTCAAAATACAAAGCTGTATGCTTTGTGAATTTTTAATGCATATTCTAGCTTGTTACCAAGGTACTTAGGGCAATACCACAGGCACCACTCTGTAAACTACCCCATTTACTAAGGCACGAAACCCACACCTGCAGCGGCATTCCTGAGGACACTGCCACAGACATCAGCTACAGAGGGGCCCAAGCTGACTCACCTTCCCACACTCGCTTGTGCTTTCAGACCGAAAAGCACCCTCAGGAGTCGGCTCTTGCCTGTCTGAGTGACTGGCGGCTACAGCTGCAGGACACTTACACTGCCCAGATCTATTTGGCGTTTAAAAGTCAAGACTTAAAAATGAGTATGTCTCACCAGAGAGACAAATTAATTTTACCTATTTGAAAATGCTTAACTTGCCTAAATAGTTTAATAATTAAATAGAATTCCCAAAATACATAAACACTTCAGTGGTTCTGGAATGCCAACACCACATGAAACCTATTTTAGGTATTTATTTTCACAAGTGTCACTGAACCGTCCCAATTCACGCATCCAGTACTCTTTGCCCTGGTGCCGCCACCCCGATGCACCTGGGCCTCCACCACTGCTAGGCGCAGCCGCCTCAGTCCTGCGTTCCGCGCTCTCCTCCCTTCCCCGGCCTGTGAGCCTCTCCCACACCACTCAGCATGATACTGTGGCCTCGAATGCCGACTCCTCCATGGTCACTCCCAGTCTGTGCCTAGGGCGGGGCGTCACTCCGCCTGCCTGGAAGGAGCGCCACCGCCCTCTGCACATCCACGCGGGCTGCCTCCCTCCCGTCCTGCCCCGACACACACCAGGACTTCAAACTCACACCCAACCTCACTGCATTCCCTCCCCCATCTCCCAGGAAAAGAACACTACTCACTGTCCTGTGTCCACATCCAAAAGGCCATCCAGGCCTGCCAACTGCACCTGCCACAGGAAGCTCGGTGTGCCCTTCCTGCCCGCGGTCCTGCCGAGACTCTGGTGAGTTCCTGCTTATCAGACTGCCCCGCCTGACACAGTGGGCTCCGAACTGGGTTCCACTTTTCAGTTTCTCACTTTCAAAGAAAGCAGCCAAGTCAAGGCCATTAATTACCTATGAAAGAAGAAAAGAACTGTACCACACAGAGTGGATGTCTGGTGCTGGGCAGGGAAGGTGACTTCTACATATATGCACTTACTTCACTCTGGAAAGCTCAACCTCAGCAGCTCAGCTGAAATACTGCTGCCCACGACTAAGCACGCTTCCGTGCAGAGGCTCAAAACATTCTTTCATATTCACACAGCACAGAACTTTCATAAAGCAAATGACTTTCATATAAAAACTCCACGTTCATGGATGCTGTGTCTTCTACAGCAGACTTATTCTAGAAAACATGAGTATAGAAGTCTTAAGTTTTGTAAACCAGTCATGTTTTTAAATACCAGACAGAGGATCAAGCATTTTAAGGGACTTCTGAGATACTTTTCGTTAAAGAAAATTCTTTTCTGATGCAAATCATTTAACTTGATGTTTAGGTCTGCATTTTTATGCACGTGATTTTGTCTGATGTGGGAAAACCGATATTAACAAATCAAAATGTAAATATCCTGGCTGTGTACGTAAACTCTTGGCTTCCTAAGGGCAGAGCAGTGAGGAGCGGTGCAGGCGGCCTACAGTAAGGCGACAGCATCCGGGACGGCAGGTGAGGGTAGCGACAGACACAGGAGAGGATGGTGTCACTGCAGGCTGGGGAGGAGCTGAGGGTGGCGGTGGTTGGTAGGTAGGACTGCAGGGCTCTGGAACACTAGGGAGAAACAAGGACCAGGCTAAATTTGTAACCACATTTCGAGGCGCAAATCCCCCGAACCTCCCGTGCTCTTTCCCTCTCTACCAGTAATGCTGTGCGAAGCTGAGGAAAGTTCTCAGTGTCAAGATTCAGAATTCCCTTTTTACAATTAGAATTTTCTTCTTCTGATTGTCGGGGAACCACTGCCTCCAGATCATCTGCAGGGGGCTGGCTGCTCCGGTGTCCTGGCTGTAGCCCACCTGCCTGGTGCTGGAGCCCGTGCACAGCAGATCTGGACATGCAAAAGTGAGAGGCTGCCTCAGCAGGTAACCGAGTAGCACCCCTCCTCCCACAGATATGGAAGGGAAATGCTGACAGTGGGGAACAGGTAACAGAGGGAATGGCCTGAAAAACTTGGCAAAAATATTTTCTGTCTCTTTAAAACACTCTCCACTCCTTTTTGAGAACTAAAACCTGCATCCCTGCCTCAGGCCAGCAGTGCGGCGGTGGCAGGGGAATGTCTTATTCTTCTTTGTGCTACAGGACATGGCTCAGCCTGGCCTGGCAGAGGGAGGTCCTGGGCGGAGATCACGGGATTGTCTTCAGAGGAGAGGGGACAGAGATGGGATGATCACGATCATTAACTGTAGTTGAACAGCAATTGCCTGAAGCTGAGAACCCACCCTTTAAAAGCTCTGTATTTTTGCTTATTATGAGGATGATGGCATTCCAGATAGGAGTCTCCATCCTCCTCATTTACCAGCAAATTAATAAATTTCCTCTTTCTTTCTCCTCAAACCACTTGTCCCCATTCTTCTGATGCAGCCTCGCGACAAGCACTGAGATTTCGGTAACAATAAGAAAGAGCCAGCTGTGCCCACCCCGCAGGAGTAGATTGGCCTGGGGGACGCCATGGCACAGACTCCAATGTCCGCAACCACCGGCTGTCCAGCAGGGTGGCTCGGGAAGCATTGAGACAGTACAGAGCCCGCGTCAGTGTCAACAGCAACCCCGTCTAGCCTGCTGGGGACATGGACACGGGCATGGGCTCCGCCCATCTCTATCCCCACAAAGGTGAAAACACAGATTCCTCCAGGAGGCTAGTGATTGCAGCTTGTTCCTCACAGGAGGAAATAAAAAGCACCTGTCTCTACGCGCTCCGCTGAGAATGGTTTCAAAGCCTGGTTCCTTGGAGGCCCCTCTCTCCCCTCCTGTTTTCTTTTTCTCTGATCTGCTGGGCTAGGGTTTTGTGCAGTTGTCTGTTCTCATTTTAAAAAAGCCCTTATCTTTTTTTTATTTACTCTTCGATGGTGATGAGCCCCATTCTTTTTCTTATGAACATCCTTTGGGTTCTCCAAATAAAAGCCACTGCGATAAATGCAGGGGAAGAGCTCTTTGAAGAAACAACTATGAAGCAACATCAAGACGCTCATAAATGAAGATGTGCACTTAGGCTCCGAAGCCATACATCCTTTCGGTTGCAATAAAACCAGAATTCTAAGGAACCCATTTTAATTAGTGCTCACGGATCTGGGCTGGGCCAGCACTCACACACATGTCCAATGTGTGGTAAGACGTTCCTTTACTCCACTCAAAGTGATTGCTACACAGAGGCTGGAGTCTCCCGTGGCAGTAAGAGGCAGCAGCACCAG
The DNA here is from genome assembly GCA_963574885.1 of Lepilemur ruficaudatus. Classification (NCBI taxonomy): domain Eukaryota; kingdom Metazoa; phylum Chordata; class Mammalia; order Primates; family Lepilemuridae; genus Lepilemur; species Lepilemur ruficaudatus. Next base: position 6,922 of record CAUYRT010033481.1, on the reverse strand, counting down.
AGCCCTGGTGTCACTTCCTGGGAGCCTCCTGCCCCGGAGCTCATTCTGGGAAAGGGGAGCATGGTAGGAGCTTCTGGGAAAGGAGTCACCCAGGCAAGCCCCTGCGAGGAGGGGCGGCCCACACCCAGTGGCATCACACAGGTGGCTGCTGGTGGAGAGAGTGTCTGGCCCTGCCCCCAGGTCCTATGCACTCTGGGCTTTCTTGCTTTATAGGTTTTTCCTCTCTTCTTACCAACACCAGCCCTCCTCATTTGTTCACTCAGAAATGCAGCATCAACGAATGCCTCCAGCACACCAGGTACTGCAAACGGTGGAGGGGACAGGTGGAAAGGACAGGCAAGCCGCACCCCGCAGCGCCCACTGGCCAGGGGGATGCCCTGAGGGCTGCGGCTATGGAGGGAGAAGGTGAGGTGTGAGTGGGCTGTGCAGGGCGAGCAGGTGGGCAGGAAGGAAGATGCCCCAGGAAACAGGAGGAAACCCAAATGCACACTGTAATGCTAGACACTGGTGTCGGCCAGGCGGGCAAGGGGTTCCCAACCCCAGAAAGGGTCTGGCCTTTACCACACAGGGGAGAGGAGTCATCCGAGGCTCACAAGTGAAAGAGTAAGATTTGCGAGATAAGAGTTGTAAACTGTAGCAAAGGGCTCCAAACTTAAGGAATCTGTCTGGAAGCAAGACCACCCCAGATGGACACCTGGACGGCGAGGGCCCAAACAGAAAATGCATGGGGCCCTCCCACCATCCATCTCTGCGAAGACAGCAGCCAAGGCTGGAGCACTGGCCGAGCAGCCTGCCCTGAGCCAGGCAGGGATGCCCACTGCCAGGGCCCGGGATGAGGCTTTCTCTGCTCCCATAATGGCCACACACGCTCTGCAATCCAAGCCAACGTCAGACTGAGTCAAAGAGTGTTCATCCCAAGCCAGGCTGGGATGAAGCACTGACGCCAGACTGCGGGGGAGAAGTGTGCGTGCATGTTCAGCATGCACATGTACGAGCGTGTGCACGTTTGAATATGTGCATGTGAAAAGGCGGGAGAGAACGACAGAACACGTGTGCATGCTAACAACTGGGCTACCTGCATGAAGACTGTATGAGAATGCTTTGCATTAATCTTGTAACTTTTCTGCAAATTTGACATTATTTCAAAACAAAAAGTTAAAAATCGTATTTAAAAAAAATAAAGACAGGACTATTGATCCACATAACAGTAATGGGGGTACTTTCCATGTGGCACTTCAGCCCACACACCAGGAGGCTGGGCCCCAGCCCAGCCCACCGCCTTTCTGAGAGCCCCTCCCCCACCTCTGGGCCCGCTGGCTTTTCAGTCTCTGACTGTGGCTCTTTTCCCTCCGTCTTTCCTGCCACAGACTGACCCTCCTTCCCTCTTTCTTTCTCCTTGCAGGCCCTCTCTGCACCTACTCAACAGAGTTCCATTTCCAAATGGAGTTGGAGTGTATCTATAATTAGTTATTTAGGATGTATAAGCTACAAACATAAGTAAACTTCAAATAAAATTTCTCAAATTTTTCTTATTTCCACATAAAAGTTATAGCCACATTTTTCAATTTTAGAAATATGAGTAAAAAGGGGTTTTTTTGTTTTCATTTTTCTCTCTCGATAAAATAATAGTTATATTACTTCATATGTGGCCTTTTTTTCCCCCTGTATGTCAGAGGTCCTTAATTAAAAAAAAGAAGAAGATCGTGTGGCCCTGGCTAATTCACCTCAGTGACCCCTGTGCATGTAACTACTGACATGCCAGGACGGAGGGCAGGACGGGCGGAAGGATGGACCGGCTGTCGCAGTCTCGGTCTTTCCTATGGCAGGCGCTGCAAATGGGGTCACAGCCCCACCCTCACCGGGCTGCTACAGGCTTCAGCATAAGGCACGGTCACAGCTCACCTGATAAGAACACTCCATAAATGACAGCAGGTGGGGGGACCAGTGACGTCACTTGCTGAGGCTCTCAAAACACTTTTTGAGCTCCCCGCAATACCAAAGCTGCCTCTGAGGAACTTAGGAAGTGGGAGAGCATGTATTTGCCAACGTCACAAGGCAGATCCATTTCGCACTATTTACCCATCTCCGTGCCTCCACGAGCTGCAACAGAGACACGTCACACAAGCAGCTGGCCCCTGGGGACTTCACCACAATCCTGTCTCTGTACTAAAAACATCCTGGCCAACCCTGAGTGCCAGCGCCACCGGTCCTAGAACGTAATACCCCTATCGAATGATAAATAAATTTAGAAGCTCCACATTCACAGACACTCCCACGCACACTGCAGCAAACAGGGCGAATGCGATCCGGAGATTAACGCACAGAGCAGCCGGCCGCACCCGCAGGCGGACCCGAGCCCGCACCGGGCCTCCGCGCCACTCCTCCGAAGGCAACGGCAGCAACAAACACTCTCATGATACAAAAACGACAGCTATAATTCAGGGAGGAGGAAAACAAAAATCCAACAACATGCGCTGTCTGCTTTTCTAGCTGATTTCCATTCGGAGGCAACTGGCGACCACAGAGACAGCAGAACGGGTGCGCCGGGTGACTAAGCACAGCGGCCCGGTAGGCAAGAAGGGCTCTCCTCTGAGCCCTCGGTCCTGCAAGCAAAGATACAGCTGTCGTCATTCTCGAATTACCCGCAGGCCCTGCCCTGTGTGCCAGCCCAGCAGGAGAGGCGAAGAACCCTACAGAGCTAAGCTCTTTAAAAACCCAATGACATACGGAGAGGCCAAGACACATGTATGTGAAAGGCGCTGTACACATTTTAAATTCACCCTGAAGTTTCAGCATCTTGAAAATCACCTATGAAATCCCTGATAATTCTAATAAAGGATACAGCCCCGAAAATGTATGGAAGAAGCCCATTAAGAGCCATGCCCTGACTACTAACGGGTGAAGGAGATGGGTGGCATTTGTATGTACTTAGTGCATTATACTCTGATAATTTTATTTCCTCTCTGCTTTTAAATAAATAGCCTGAAATTTTCAACTACATTCATCAGGGCCTCCAGTTATTTTAATGGGAAATCTTTAGCACTTGCTTTTTCTTTTTTTTTTTTTTTTCTAGACAGGGTCTCCCTCTGTTGTGCCAGCTTAAAGTACAGTGGCAACCTAGCCCACTGTAACCTCAAACTCCTGGGTTCAAATGATCCTCCTGCCTCAGCCTCCTGAGTAGCTGGGACTACAAGCTCATGCCACATCTGGCTAATTTTTGTAATTTTTGTAGAGATGGGATCTGCCTATGTTTTCCAGACTGGTCTTGAACTCCCTGCCGCAAGCGATTCTTCTGCCTTGGCCTCCCAAAGTGCTGGGATTACAGGCAAGAGCCACTGCACCCAGCCAACATGCATGTGTTTTTAATATATATATATACATATATATATATATATATATTTTTTTTTAGCAGTTTTAGGTTCCCAGCAAAGTTAAGAGGGAGGTACAGAGACTTATCATTACCCCCTGACCTTACACATGCAGAGCCTCCCCGATGAGCTACACCCCCACTAGAGTAGTCCATCTGTTATACCTGATGAACCTGCACTAACCCGCTATCACTCAGTGTCTACAGTTTACACTGGGGTTCACTCTTGGTCTTGTACATTCTGTGGGTTAGCACAAATGTGTAACAGCACATATCCACCACTGTAGTATTATGCAGAGTATTTTCTCTTCCCTAAAAGTTGTCTATGCTCTGCCTATTCAGCTCTCTCCCTCTCCTAACCCCTGGCAACGACACACAGTGATCTTTTTCTTTTATTTCTTTTTTTAGCCTTTTCCAGAATGTCATATAGTTGGAATCATACAGCATGTAGCCTTTTCAGATTGGTTTATTTCACACCATAATATGCATTTAAGGTTCCTCCATGTTTTTTCATGGCTTAATAGCTCATTTATTTTTAGGGCTGAATAATATTCCTTTGTCTGCACATATGAGGTACATGTGTTTTAAAAGAAAAACAGTTTGGATGGAATAAACAAACCCTGCCCTGTCTCTCCCACATAGAGCAGCTGTAAACCTGGTCAGAGTGGACAGAGAAGTACCCAGTAGTGGGTAATTTGGAAATGAAGACCAGAATTCAAAGTACCACAGGACTAGTACTCAGTTGACCATTTTTTTTTTTTTTTTTTTTTGCAGTCCTGGACTCAATGCAGCCCGGAGCCTGGCAGTGTGCCCGGCAATGGCTTAGACAGAGAGAGCTCCAGGAGAAACCCTCTAGCGCTAGGTTAAAGAGAAGGAAAGGGGTCCTCTAATGCTTGGTGAAAAAGGGGAATTCTCCACCATGTTTGTCTCTCTGCCCTTCTGAGCCCCAGTCCCCAGGCAGTCCTGAAGCAGCAGAGGGGACAATAGCAACAGTGGCAGCACAGGGACCCGGAGGGAGGTAAATGCTTTTTTCTGATCCAAGGAGCTGTGGTCCCAAGAAGGTGGAGTAACCCCCGTTGCTTTCCTCACTTCTGATCTACTGCTGCTTTGACCCAGAAGAGGACACGGTCACTGATAACATGCAGCAAAGCAGGACCAATAAGCCCTCGTGTTCTGTCAGGAGCACTGTAAGGAAAGGTCCCGGGAAGTAGAAAGCACTGTGTGGAGAGGAAGGAGCAACCCCATAAAGTCACTTATGGACTCCTGGGGGTGTTCCCAAACTGCGCATGTGTGGATCTCATCACAGGCTTTGAGAATGAAGTAGGAGACAGACCACCACCCAGGTCCCAGACTGGCCGCTGGGGCACAAACATGGAAGATCTGAATGGCACTGCAAGGCCTTTCAAACATAACTGCCAGTGAGATGACAACCATAGAAGGCGTGGCAGAAATGTAAGACTCAACTTAAGTTGGTCAATTGCCTGATAAAACAAAAAATATCAATATTCTCCATAAAGATTTAAATAAGAGCCACAGTATCATAAAAAATACTCAAAATGGCCAGTACAGTGGCTCACGCCTGGTAATCCCAACACTCTGGGAGGCCAAGGAGGGAGGATCACTTCAGACAAGGAGTTTCAGACCAGCCTGAGCAAGAATATAAAATATACAAAAAATATAAAAATTAGCAGGGCATGATGGCACATGCCAGTAGTCTCAGCAACTTGGGAGGCTGAGGCAGGAGGATCGTTTGAGCCCAGGAGTTTCAGGTTGCGGCAAGCTAAGATAAGGCCACTGCACTCTACCCAGGGTGACAGAGTAGGACCCTTTCTCAGAGAAAGAAAAAAAAATACTCAGAATGTCAAGAAAACAATTAGAATTTAACTATCATATGAAGAACCAGGAAAATCTAAACTCACATGGGAAAGACAACCAACTGATGCCATAACAAGACGACCCATATATTGGAATTGTCTGAAAGAGTTTAAAGCAACTGTTATAAAAATTGTCCAAGAAGTAAGAGCATGAGCTCTTGAAATGAATGAAAGCACAGCATATCTCAGCAAAGAAAAAGATATAAAAAAGAACCAACAGGAAATCTTTAGATTTGAAAATCCAAAAACTGAAATGAAAACTCATGAGATGGGTTCAATAGCAGACCCACTGAACTGGAATACAGTCAATAGAAATTATGCAATCTGAACATACGAAAAATGACTAAAAAAAATAAACAGACTCTATGGACCCATGGGCAACACCAAGAGGTCTAGTTTTCATATCAGTGGGGTCCTAGAAAGAAAAAAGAATGCAGTACACAAAAAATATTTCAAGAATTAATGGCAGAAAACTCCCCACATTTGATAAAATTTCACAAATGAAATAAACCTGCAGATTCAAGTAGTTCAGCAAACCCCATAGAGGATGAATACAAAAAAAGCCACATTCTCAGAAATCATAAAATGCTTAAAACTAAAGCCAAGGGAAAAAATCTTGAAAGCAATCAGGGAAAAACCGTACTTCTTACATGGAAACAATTTGAATGACTACAGAAACTACAATGGCTAGAATGAAGTGGAACTATTTTTAAAGCACTGAAAGAAAAAACTTATAAATCCAGGTTTCTATATCCAGTAAATATATCCTTCATGTATGAAGGTGAAACAAAGACACTCTCAAATGAAGGCAAAGAGAATTCACTGCCAGTGGGACTGTTCTAAGAGAACTGCTAAGGTAAGTTCTTCAGGTAGAAGAGAAACGAGCTGGAAAGAAAACTTTGAACACAAGGAGGAACTGACGTGGCAAAACATCTATGCCAAGGGACTATTCTCTTCTTGAGGTCTTTAAAACGTAGATGCAACACATAAGCATGGAGGATACCTATATGGTAGTAAATTACATTCCAGTAAGTATTTCAGTAAAATATTAATTCTAAGAAAACTGTGAAAAGTTTATTTTAATCCCATAAAAATAAACAAAGGGATATGCTAAAAAATAGATAAGTTAAAATGAAATAAAAAATTTCAAATGACAAAGGAAAGGGGGAACAAGAATACAAAACAGGCAACAAAGAAGAAACAAATTAAATGCCTGATCTAAACCCAAAAATATCAATAGAAACTATAGACCAATATCCTTTATTTATGTAAATGGTATAATGTAATGGTTTAATATAATGATTTAATGTGAATGGTCTAAACACTCCAATTAAGAGAGATTATTTAACTACATGCTATATTCAAGAAAGTCACTGTAAATGTAATGATGTGAGTAGTTAAAAGTAAAATGATGGAAAAAGTATACCATATAAATGTTTGTGGGGAGCTGTTATGAAAACGGGAGCCTTTGGGGATGTGCTTGCTGCCCAGAATACTGGGGTCCTTGGTGACACAGTAACTGCCCCTAAGGCGTAGCTCCCCCATCTTAAGTGCACCAATTGTTCCATAGTATAGGCTTGAATAAGTAGAATAGTTAATAAGTAATGGAATGTCCTTTGTCTCAAGATTGAGGAAGTAGAAAAGTTGTTCTTAAGACAATAAACAGCCTCAAAGATTCCAG